>JARWCS010340256.1:0-11601 GCA_034783895.1 Geukensia demissa | reverse complement strand
GAAGGACATCACCGTTAACAAGGAGAGTGGATACCATCAAGATAAGATTGTCACTCTTATTTTTAAGTATTGTGAGGTAAAATGAAATAAAAATTGTCTAATTTCATTTAACGAAAATTTAACAACGAAAATTCATGTTAAAATTTGTGTTGTTATGTTTTCTTTTGACTTTCTCATTGCCTGGGGCGAGTTTATCTTTCCATGAAAGCTATACTTTCTAATCAAGGTGAGCGATACTTTAATTGTAAAAAGGTCTTGTATATAAGAATATATCAAAGAAATATCAACCCATTGTCACGAATATCGATTTATCCATAAATCCATTTTTCTTTATTACCTGGTTTATTTAAAAATTCCCATAATGTAACAGAAAAACACAATGTAATACAGCGCGAACCGTTTTCTCGAATAGCACTTTCGATATAGTGTTCATTATATGTGACACTCAACTTGAAGTTATCCGTTTTCAGATGTGTAAGGAAAAATATCAAATGATTTGTCCGATTCAATACAAAACAGAAAAAGGAAGTGGTATGGACGCTATGAGCCAGTCTTCTACAGGTTGCGTTAACATAAGGGCTTCAATTATGGACGAATATCCACACCATAAGGCAAGAAGAATAAAAAAATGATGATATTCAAAAGTAACAATAAACGCCCAAATTAGTATATAAAGTGAATCATGTAAAATTTAAGTACATTCCTGGCGTAGGACAGGCACAATAAGTATTTAGCGAGGGTAAACATGTTTGTGAACGATAAACCTTCTCCCTGACCTTGGACATAATGACAATTTATAAATTCCATATTTCTTTTTGTTAATATTCATTTATCTATATGCAAATTTTAAACAAACCTTTACGGCTACGATTTGGTTAAGAATGCAAAAGTAAATTTAAATGTAGAGTGGATCCATTCGTTTCTTAAAACTGACATTTTGACATTAGGGGGGAATTTGTATGTAACTGCTATGAATTTTCAGTGATAAAACCTTTCCAAAAAGCAGAAAAAGTACGGCGCCTGAAATTGCGGGACTGATTTATTATATGGTTTCTTTCGATCGTCACCCCTATTTTTTCAGTGACTTTTACATACCCGATAATGCTGCAGTAATTAGTTGTAGAGTCGGGATTAAGATCGTCATAAGAAGAGTAGATAATTCTGTTACAGTCAAACCAACTGTTTTTATCTGCTCCGTTGGCATCAAAGACAACATAAGCAACCTCTTTACCTCCTTTGAACATTGACATCCGTACCTTGGAAAGTTAAAATAACAATTTTTGTTTTCATTGCACAAAAAATATGACAATTGAGACCAAATTATTTGTTCAAAAACTCTTAACGAAATATTTTTTTTTATATATTTAATGAACCTGCTGGCATTTTAGACTATCAAAGAAAATGTAAATACGAAAACAAACCGACAAGAAGATGAATTTGGCATGAAACCATATTTGCACGACAAAGAGTTGTTTCTATATCGAAAACGATGCAGTATATTATGAAAACAATTATGTCAAAACTCAGTGGACTGGTTTAAAGTATTTGAACCTCAACTTACAGCAGATATATAATAGTTGCCCCAATTGTCAATAATTGAAGATTTTAGAGTTTTTGTTCCTGCATTGAATGACACAGCACTGGCATCTCCCTCGTTCATGGTGTATGTACCTGTCCACAAATCATACATACTACTGGCAGGGGAATAAGACTGTCCCTCTGCTACCTTGAAAACCACCTTCCAACCTATATTGTAAAACAAGCAGAAGAGATCATCAAAAATCTTCTTTTTTATTCTTAGGTGAATATTATGTATAATAGTTCATTTGTAGATAAAAAATTAAAAAAAAATTCAAATAACTTTTCAAACAAGTACACGTGTTTTTTTATTTGACAGTAACGTTTGTACATGTACGCATTACTCTTATTTAAATTGTCGTTAAAATGGCACACGAATGTTCAAATTAGACAAATATGAAATAAAGTATTCATTAGTTCAGAAGTCCATACCTTTAATAAAAACCGCCAGTACCTCAGCAGATGGGAATTGAGCCTGATTCCACACACCATCTAAAAATGAATGTTTCGTATAAAACACTGAGCACAAATTGTTTGCAAAACCACTAAATTAAAACACGCATTTATGTGTAAAAATAAATCATTACATTTTCAATTATAATTCAACATCAGATTGTTATTTTCTTAAACATTTCGGGTTGTTTCAATAAATATGTATCTCTAATATTGCGAGTATGTTTCGCGATACCTTTCGATCTGTTCAGAATGTTTTCTATTCAAGTATGTATCACCTAACGTAGTCCCTTTTGACAAGATATAATATTTCGAATGAAACACATGTATTAAAAGAATCATAAAAATGAAAAGATGAGGCAAAGAGACATGTTTTATCTAAGAAAATTCTATATATTTTCTTGTTATTTTATCTCCAGGTATATGTAGTAATTATTGAATATTTTTCACTATTATTGCTGTAGTTTATAGAACACAATTTGCAAAAATTAAGAAAATATGTTTGGAGATTGTCAGATTCAAATTATATAACTACGATTTATAAACAAATATTTACTTTGAAGTAGTGTAATATTAAGATAGATATCGGATTTCAAAACATTCTGTATTCTGTTAATGTCCAGCTCATAGGAGGAGTGTAAGTTTCATAATCCTTCACTGTGATGCCGAATGCGAGAAGGAAAATGGACCAAGCAGTCTTTTCTATTCTTTCTCTTAGTAGAATGTATTTTGTGAATAAGAAGTCAATAAAATTTCAAAAATATCAAAACCTTGTGTTTTCCTTTATTTGGTTTGAACTTAATTTGTGAGCTATATTCTGTGTTTTTCAACAACCACGAACCAAAACCTGAATTAACCAACTTACTGGCTTGACACAATGCCCATCCGCCTGTATTACTGTAAAGAAAATAGGGTCGTGTTCTAACATTTTGATCCCAAGAACAAGGTGTTCCACCATTAGGGTCATCCAAGATTTCCATCCAAGCTTTGTCATTAGGACAACCTCCCCATTCTTTATGAAGGGCAAATGCTCTTGTGCCGTCACTGTAATTATCCAAATGAGAAGTTAAAATAAAACAAATGTGTAACATAAAACGCGTGTTTTACATTATTGAAGCGCATGCATCACACAGTTCATTTTTTTTTCATTGATACTGTCACTTTATTAACAAACTAGAAATATTTTAGGATTTTAAATGATGTTTTTCACAGAATAATAGTTAAAGATCTCCTAGAATATGATCTAGCTTTATGTGAACTGAAATATTACATAAATCATGTGAACTAATTTAATTGTTCTTTAAATCGGTAAAACGTTACACGATGTTTGTGCGAAAACATAACAACACAACAGAAAATGAAATAATTTACAAACCCATCAATACTGGATCCAACCATAGAATTGTAGTTCTTGATGTCTTTGTAATATGAGTACAGAATGTTGCTGATGTCAAACCATCCGTTCTTGTCTGTATTTCTGGCATCAAATACTGTATACGCTTTTTCTAATCCGCTGGTATAGAAGGCATATTTTACCTAAAGAAATAATCGAACATTTTAAAGTAATATTTCAGTTGTAAATATCAAGATAACGTCATTTGCATCATAGTAGTTCGATTCAGGATTAAACATTATGTATCATTACAAGAAAAATGTAATATGAATTCAAAATATATTTTGCGCACTGTCGATGATTATGGGATATTTATTAGTATTCTTTTAGGGGTTGCACATGTTCTAACGATCTATAAGTCACAGACTGACGATGCCTATCCGTTAATTTGTAAATTAGATTCTATTAGGTCTATGTAACAATCTATAAATCACCGAAAGACGATGGTTATGCGATATTTATTAAAAAGTTTCTATTAGGTTTTGCACTTGTAACGATCTTTATAATACAGACTAACAATGCTATTTAACATGTGTTACTTTTTGACGAGCCATCTCATTTCAACAAAGTACATCGTCAAGTTTTGTTTGCCATCCATATACTTGAGGACTCAAAAACTTATTTATCTCCATGTAAGTTAGTTTAAACTGCAATATCTCGAAAGAGCACCAAACTATGTCACAAAACAACATAAACATACGCTTTCAACGAAAAACCCTGGATAGCTGACCCAGTTCTCTACGATTCGTGACTTGTAGATCAATCCAGGAGACCATGTCAGGGATTGTGCTGCAACGTTTCCATCATTTATCAAGTCCGATCCCTTCCACAATTTAACTAGAGAGCCTTGTGGAGGAACAACACCTTCTACTCCCTTGAAAACCATGTCCCAAGCTATTGAAAACAAAAATGTAAATATATTTTCATATCTTAGTAAAAATTGGTCACATAAACCCCGTTTCAGCTGACAAGCCACCCAGCTGTGTAAAATACATTTTAAGGGGGTGATTTTTGGTTAGACCCTAGTTGAATCGTATAAATACATGATAAAGCCTGATTGCTGAACTCTTTCTCCAAGCTCAGTTTTGAAAGATGCCTAGCTTTGTACATGTGGTTAAGACCAATTCTTCACCAAAATTGATGTAAGGTGCTCTAAACATTTGAAAAAACTTCTTTCTTTCTCTCTTTACTTTTATCAAATTTTGGAATGCAACTGCAATTTTAGACGGATTTTATTTGTTATGTTGTTGATAAAGAACCATTCTATTACAAAAGGTATAAAACTACTTACCAAGAACAGACACAACAAATGAATCTGCAGTCTGTCGATTTCCTGCAAAATATGCCATGGTGATACTAAGTATTCCATTGTAATACAAAATATAGCATGGTGATATTGTAAAATATGCCATGTTGCTACAAAAGCTCAATATCTAATATGATGGAGAGCGCATATTTTTATTTGAAAATATTTTTAAACTTAATTAAAATGAAAAAAAATACGAATTCATATAGAATTATGGCAAAAAGGTCATCTATTTATAAAACTTTTCACCAGTTTCAGCAAAAAAAAACCACAAACCTCAAACAGTAAATTCGTCATACCCGTTTTCCAGTTGATATTTGTAGAATCACCAGAATAGTAAAAGTAGGGTGCATTAGCTAGGACGTCCCATTCTGTACACTCTCCTGTTGCATCGTAATCTTTCAACATGAACCAACCTCTGTCATCACTACACCCATTATAATATTCATTGACAAACACTTGTCGCTTATGGCTGTCCGTGGTTGCACTGAAAGCAGTAGATTTTATATAAACAGATTTTGTTATTTTTGTACATCGTATATATGTAAATATCCTACTTGAATTTGTTTTGATACATGTACAATTGATCATCATGATATGTTGATGGTATGCCTTGAGGTTCGCGTTTTTTTTTAATAAAGCCTTTGGCTAAAGGCTATATTTTCAATATATTCTGTTATTTTATCAACACTCTAATTATTAGGTCTTTCTACATTTCCGTGGAAAGACCTTTAGTTATTGTTCTGTTAATTATTATTATTTTCTTATCTTTCCGCCACTTTTATTTTATGTCGGGCATTTTTATGTCGCGACATAACATTTTCATATTTTGTATACTTTATCGGTTATATGTTAAGGGTTTCCAGTCGACACTTTTTTACGGAACACTTTTTCATTACGGATTCTTCTTCCCAACACCTTAAAACATTATAATCACCATAACAGATAGCTTATCAAGTGTAATGAGGAAAATGTTCAGAATACTTTGACACAACTTTGTTACATTTCAGTCTAAATGATACGATGAAGTTTTCTATGAGTTATCCCTCCTTGAAAACCGACTCTTTACGTTAACTGGAATTTTTTTAAAAACGTTAGTCCTAGAGACCTGGGACCTTCATCAAACAATTTAGGATTACTATGGAATATTGAAATATGTCAAAGTCAGAAGTCAACGGTCAAGGTCATACGGAAAATTTTTGTTTGTTGTCAAATTATCCCTAGCAACCACCAAAAAGTCCTTAGCAACCATATATTTTTGAACAGGTAAAGTTATGAGTAACCTAGAAATGACAACTTAATAGTGTTAATAATACTTTTTAACCTTAGCAACCAGCAAAATTCCTAAGCAGCCACTTTTATCATTATTTTTGAGAATTACTCAAAACTGGTAAGATATAGAAAGAAACATATCCCCCTTTTTCTATTTGAATTGTAAAAATTGTCAACATGACTAGTTGCATAAATAACGGTCATGGTCAAATGCCATGGTCCCTAGTAACCACCATAATGTCCTTAGCAACCATATATTTTTGGACTCAGGAAGCTTTGAGGAACATTGAAATGACATTTTAATAGTGTTGACAATATTTTGCCCTTAGCCACCAACCAAAATCCCTATCAACCACTAGTTGACACTATTTTCTAACATTTACCCAAAGCTTTAGATATATAGAAAAAAGCTTTGAGGTTCAGCAGATAAAGTTCTATAAAATAGAGTCGAGATCAAAGTCCATAGTAACAAAATAAAAGTCCTCAGCAACCATATAATTTATTATTTTTAAACCATAAAATTATACTTAAAGTGTGGAAAGACCTACTCTTATAATACCACATCTAAACAAGGTTAGATTAATACAGCGCCAATACAGACTGAAAGGGTATCAGCCCTGTATTAATGGCTGAGTCTGTATAAAAGCGTTGTATTAATGCATTAATAAAATTATCTTAGATGACAGCCATCTATTTAATGATCCACCTTCGAAAAGATCAAAAGAACATTGACTGTAAAAAGAAAAAAATTAAATAAATTGTCACATTACAGGTTCATTTCAATGTTTAAATAAGAAAAACGTGCACGTTATGGTTGTTACACGTTTATGTGAGGCCACTCTTGTGGTAAAGAATGGAAATGGTGTTTATTTTCTCATTGTCATTATGGGATTAAAATTGAATGTGAACATGGTAGCTTTAATTTTTCCAAATGAAAACCGAATGGACAATATTAAATAAAAGCGTCTTGTAATGGATGTTTGCATGGTAGTCCTGTATAACTTTGTATAACAATAAGTCATATTGACCATCGAACAGCTGTATTGCCACCCTTGGCCATATACGTGACAAATATGAAAACATAACACTATATTGTTATTGTACATAACACTGTATAAGAGAGTTTTATGCAGCTAACCTAGCGTTCAGAATGGAAACATAAAATATCGTTTCTCGTAGTGCACAACGGCAAAATATCATACATTAGAACCCGTGCCAAAAAGGATGTTATTGAAATAAAATTATCGCTGAAATTATAACCTCTGATATTGTAAGAAGACTTTATATTATAAAAATCTTAAAGTCATGATAATTGGCAAAAAATCATCCCTTTTTAGTTATTTTCAGTTATCTGATCTGACACCAAAACAACTGTAAAAATTGTGAACGTGACTTACTGAAATGAGCAGTAGTTTTTCCCCTTTGATTGTAAATCTGTGTATGATGTATCCAGAACCTTGCTACAATCCATCCAGTTATTCTTATCTTTACCCATGGCATCAAATACGATATATGCTTGTTCCTTGTTGTTCTTGAAAGCTGAGACCCTAACCTACAGAAATTGATTTAAAAGATGAAACTTACATTTGCGTGTCGTATTTTTCAACTATACTTGTCCAGAATTTGTACACATATGTATGTTTTTAATTCAAATGTTCAAGTGTTCTTGTCCAACAGTTGAATTTTGTTCACTTGTTTTCCGTGTGGCACTAAACAAGTTCTTAAAAATAGTTCCTTGCATTTGTCTTTTTTTTTCAAAAACAGATGTTGACAAAAAGGGAAACATTCTCTGTACAGAAAAAAGTATAAAATTAATTTAACATGTCATGTAAATATTTATTACTGTAAAATAAATTACTTGTTATATTTCTAAAGCACTATGCCAAATTACGGCACTATGAAGAGTACAAAGTGGGCGACTGTTTTATCACAATATCCTATTAAAACTTGTTTGCTCATCACATTTTATCTCATTTATTGCTTTTCAATTGTATCAGTGGCAGTCCTGATGCTCCTAAAATTGTTCAAGTCTACGAAAAGTTCAACTTACGGCTGATATACTTTGTAGAACCCAATCATCCAAGATGGGAGATTTGAAAATCTCACTTGTTGTTGAGAAATCATTCATGGCTGCAGCATTAGTACTTTGATAGGAACCAGACGCTTTCCAGAAAGACATAATACTACTGTATCCTGTCGGGCGCTTTCCAAATGGAATCTTGAAGACAACCTGCCATGCTTTAAAAATAGACAAATTTATTTAAAATTAAATATATCGGTGTCACATCCTATTCAACAACAAAACTAAACAATTCTTTTGAAGTGTAAATACAGTTTGATTTTTAAATATTCTGTTTGACTTTATTTGGTTTAAGCATAATTAACTCTAATTTCTAATAGTGACACAATAGAAACAATTTGAATTTTGCTGCGTTTTATTATTATTATTAATTATTATTATTATTATTATCATTATTATTATTGTTATTATTATTATTATTATTATCATTATTCTATAACAACTTAATATTTCATCTATAACGTTATTAAAATTAATCATGGCAATATTACCACGCAGTGCAATACCGCTTTCAAAACGTTACGTTTTCAATGACGGCTTGAGAGGCTTGCTATACAATAAATGGGTTATTGCATTTATAATGGTAAATATTATCCTTAGCAAGCTCGTGCAAAATTATATTTTTCTTGGGACAATTTTCATTGTTAATATTATTATTTCCAAGACCTTGACGATTGAATGTTTCCGATATATATATACTTACGTCCCCTGTGTTGAATCAAAGGCTGTGAGAAAACGGCAACAAAAACTGCAAGCAACAATGAACTATAAACCAACAGCCGTCCGGCCTGAAAAAAGTTATATCTTTTTATTTTTATAATCAATATTTTTATTATTATGATTATTTAGTAATTAGATTTCTTACTTTTTGCTATATCAGTTTTCTTTTTGGTTGTTTTGAGTTTGACTGTATATTAATATATGCTGTATGATAAAGAATTGATGCACTTTTAAAATGTATCTTTTTGATGTTGCTGTTAAGTGTTGTTTATGAAAATATGCAAACAAGTTATTTTGACAAAAATGTTTATACGTACCATTTTGAAGCTCACTCTTCACCCGACTTACGCTATACTACTGAAGTTGACCTAATGATCACAAATATATAATACCTATTTAACCTCATAATTTGTCATTTAACTGTGACATACTTAGATAGGGGTTTAATGCTTTTTAAACATCCCAGTGTCAACTTTTTCAGGATTATTTTGAAATAAAGCTCCAAATATTTTTATTGAGTGCTTGCCAGAACAGAAAATTTTGTCGTTAATAGAGAGCGAGCGGGTTTTTTTTTTATAAAACCAGTTATTTAAGCTTCCTCTTGATCTGAAGAACCACAATACAAAGATGTATAAAACTTGAACAATGTCAATTCTTAAAGTAGAAATAAAAATACGCACCACAAAAGCAGTCATTGGGTTGCTTAACTTGATTCCATCGGAAAAACCAGTCGAGAGCAATATAATAATAATAATAATTAAATACAATTTATTATACATGGACCTCATTTTTTACGTATTTAACCATCAAAATTTTATATGTCTAGCAATAAATCAAGCTCTCTTTTATAAGTGTAGCTATACTTAAAATTTATAAATAAAAAGGTTGCAAATTGTTTTATATCCTGGAAATCACAATTTTATTTGTCTTTCTTAACGTTTTAACCTTTCAAACCGTGATCATATTCATAATATAAATATATACAAAAGTGAAGATATGAGGCTAATGACAATGAGACTAAACATCATCTCCTTAAGAAACGGATCAAATTATTGAATTTACAGGTCGTCAAAAGGCCGTTCAAAAGGGTAGAATCTCAAACATTGTGATGAGCTATAGATCGGTCCAAACAAATAAAACAAGTATAAGTAAAATTAAACAAATCTTGACTTAATATCATACACATGAACGAAACAAAAAACGTGTTAGACAAAAATAAGCCAAAGATCTCGAGTTTTGACTTCAGACAGGACCATGGTACATATGGGGAGGTTTGCTTGTATATGTACATATATAACAGTCCTCCCAGATCGAGACCAAAGGCAAATCAAAACAAACGACTATAAAAATCATACAAGAGTGCACCCAGTCTAATTAGAGAATACCTTAACAACAAAATTACAGGTATCTCCCTAAGGAATACTCGCAGTTTCTAAAAAGCTTGCTGAGGTTTCTTGAGACCATATGTCATCAAGCATTGCCAAAGATTAAATACTGCATTGTCAATAAACGTGGGGAACCAGATGAGTTTCAATGTCAATATATTAGTACTGTGTTATTAAGCGACACTATTGTCAATATTTTTGTCAATAAAATCGAGTGCCATTGATCTCACAACAACGTCATTATTTATATTTAAATAAATACTTTCAAACATTTTTAACAGAAAAAAACATATGCGATAGAAGAGTGAAGAGATCCCCCGTGCCATAAACATAATACGAAAAAGAGATAATAAGAGTCAGCAAAATCAACTTTAAAAAAAACAAAAGACAAATCGAAATGAAAGAAAAACTAAATGATTGGTTGTGGTTACATTCTTTTTCGTTGAAGCGGAAATATTTTTCGTTCTTTATAATATTTAAAAAGAATATGAAATATATACGATCCTCATGTCGTATAAGTTGATCACAAATATTCAAAAACCATATTTAACTGTATGTAAAGAGCTTTTCTCGATTTACCTAGGGGCATAAAAAGGAAGATCCGTCAAAATTTATGAATTTCTGAGTACATTCACGGACTAAACGAAATATACAGTTCACGACGTAATGAACGCAAGATAATCCAAATAAAAAAATAACAATTAGCAAATTTTACAAGCTACAGTGCTAGAAAGTTGTAAACTGTATCTTTCCAACATCAATTACAGTACCCGGAAATTAATAATGATATAGTTTGCGATTTCATGTATATATTGTACTATTTACACATGTTATTCTAGAAAACTTTTTCTTTCTGCCATAGAGCTTAAAGCTTTGAACGATATATCCTTGAAAAGGTTAACAAAACGTGATTAAATTTCTGCACTCAAACGATTTGTTTATCACAGAGTCTTCAGTTTTGCTTAAAGACTGATGTAACGTCATTTTATAAGTGGGAAAGTTGAAAAGTTGCATCCAATTTGACATGCCGAAAAAATGATTAAAATTTATTATGGTTACTTTTTCTATTCACATCTATTGCAGATGGTTTACACATATGTGTTATATATGTTATAAGTATACATGCAGACATGTATTAATAAAAATATAAAGTATATATATATATAGCTTACATGAAATCCAAAATTAAATTTTAAACAATATAGATGGACAAAATAGTGGCCTTTTGCTCTATGAATGTAACTAAATTTCATAAAGTGTGACTGACCTTATTATTTTTGGCCCCTAGAGTGTCTAATGAAGGTAAACCCAGAAAAGCGCTTTAAACTTCAAAGCTTCAAACTGTATGTTTTTCTTCTGAGTGAATGGACTTCATCATGTATGATCAATGTTATTTTGCATGCATTTATTTGTG
>JARWCS010340245.1:0-11601 GCA_034783895.1 Geukensia demissa | reverse complement strand
GTGATACCTATTTTGCCATATGTCTTATGGACTTTGATTTGTTCGGTAATTGTGTTATATACTTTATTTAAGCACACGGGTACTGACGTACCATCTGTTAACTCAACTAAAGTCTCAGATGCTAACATGCCAGCAGCAGTGGCTTAAAGCACTCATGTACTGACATACCATCTGATAACGTATCAAAGGTCTCAGGTGTTCTGAAACGCTATCAGCAGTGGCTTAAACCCCGCAGCTACTGACATGCCATCCGGTAACGCAATTAAGGTCTCAGCTTCTGACATGCCTGTAGTAGTAGCTTAAACCCCTCTAGTACTGATATGCTATCTGTTTACTCAACTAAAGTCTCAGGTTCTAACATGCCATCAGCAGTGGCTTAAGCACTCAGGTTCTGACATGCCATCTGATAACACAGCTAATGTCTCAGGTTCTTACATGCCAGTAGTAGTAGAACAAACCCCTCAGGTACTAATAGGTCATCTGTTAACTCAATTATTGTCTCAGGTTTTAACATGCCATCAGCAGCCCTCTGGTACTCACATGCAATCTGCTAATGCCTCAAAGGTCTCAGCTACTAGCCTGCCATTAGCAGCCCTCTGGTACTGAAATGCAATCTGCTTATGCATCAAAGGTCTCAGGTACTGTCCTGCCACCAGCGGCCCTCTGGTACTGACATGCAATCTGCTAATGCCTCAAAGGTCTCAGGTACTTAAATGCCATCAGCGGTGGCTTTTAGCCCGCAGGTACTATCATGCCATCTCTTAATCGCATTAAAGGTCACTGGTATTAACATTTTTATTATTGGATAAATACACATTTATACCCCTTTGTAGTATAAATGTGCATTTATCCAATAATAACAATTAACTATCATCAGGAATTACATCAACGCCCTTTGTTAATGTCATGTCAATAGTAGCGAGATTCCAGAATGCCCAAGCAGTTACATGACAGTAGTAATGGCATCAAATTCCTTGGTATCTGGTATACCAATAACAGCAATTTCAAATCTTTCGGTTATAAACTTACCATATCACTAACAGTGACATCAAACTTAAAAGATATTGAATTGACATCGTAGTGACACTAAATGTTCCGTTACTGGCATGCCATGAAACTACAATATTACAGAACCCCCACACTCAGTGACATCAAACAACTCTGCTACTTATATGCCATAATCAGTTACATTAACGGCTTCGGGTCACCGGCATGCCATAAGTTGGAAAAATGTTTTGGTTAATTTTCTGCAATTAAATTACATATCTATTCATTCGTGATTTTATTATGCAATTGTTTACATGATTTGATTGGCAGGGTATTATAAAGGTCAAAAATCTTTTCATTTGTTCGAGTATGTAGTTGCAATTAAATTAAATAACGAGTGCAGTGTCGTTGATATTATATTTTGTTCTATTATTCTCATTAAGCTCAAAGTCTCAGGTGTATCATTCAATGAAATCAAAGGTAATATTAACGGAATAAGACATTAATTGCATATCATCTGTGATAATCAATGAACGTGGGTATCACATTTCTTCTTATAATGAAATCAAACCTTTGAGGACAACCTGTGAGAAAAATGGTACTAGCATATAAAGAGGTGTTTGATAATAGAAGAGTGATTTACCAGCTAGGACAAATAAACAGTCAACGCTCTACCGCAACGAATCAGATAATATGAAAACAATTAGATATTTTTGGTAGTTATTGTAAAAACTTTATTAAGATGATACATTAAAAGCATTGTTAACTTTAACCTTGGAGTTAACAAACACTAGACTGCCAAAAATTAAGTCCAACTATCTGTCAAAAAACTAATCGCAAAAAAAACTTCTGAACAATCTATGAAGATTTGACAAAGCTATAAGTTTAAGGACTATAAACCAATACTCAAGAGTAAAAAAGCCCAAGACCAATTATCTAATAAAGTGTGGAAAAATAGAGTATGTTTTTCAAAACTTAACTTTGAATGATATATATTTATATCATAAAGAAGCTTTTGAGCAATTTCCGGGAAAATCCATGTAGATTTGACAAAGCTTTTAACTTTACCTGATGTTAATCCTTCAGCGTGGACGACGGCGAAAGAACTTTGGCTACTATATCTTGCCTTCAGGACTTTCGTCGCAGGCGAGTCAAAAAAATGTATTATATATGTTTCGGTTAAAAACGCGTTTGACCTTGCATTTCATCAGTTTAAAAAAAATGGCAAGACTAAGTCGTTATTTTCGGCAACTCTTAAATTTTGTGTGAACGAGGCATCAGATTTTATATTTACTATTCGCGATAAAATCCCACTCAGAGGAAAAATAGAAATTTACAACACCTATGCATTTGTGACGTCATACTCAGCGATTTATACCAATCATTATCACATTTAAATCGTCTTTAATAATTTATGTTATCATTACTTTTTTGGAAGATTTGCATATATACGTCACAATAAAATCTAAATTCATGAATTATAATGAATACAAAATCCTGCAATGGACTTAAAATGCTTGTCCCAAATAAGTAAAGACTTATCACGTGGATGGTTAGATGTGTGTCTTGCCGGTAACATTGTAATCTCAACGTAAAACCAAGACATACGCGTCTATTTTTCTTATATTTACTTTATCTTTTGTTCAGATGATCTTTTCGTCAACCAATGAAACTGCTGTCTTCAAATTTTGAAAGTTAATATGACTAATCCGTAGAATCCCTATATTGTTTAGTAGTTCGGGTGTTGTCTGATGCCTGTGAGTAAAACGTAGACAAGACATTAAAATTTTCCTTATTGTGAAGTCAGAGTCAATCAATCAATCTTTATTAACTCGGATTTTCAACGTGTTGTCGATAATTTCTTAAACTTGGAAATAAATAATGTTAAAATCCACGGAGAAGATTTTTCTAATAACGGTTCAAGTTTTATTTTGTTGATTTTTGCATATGAAATTATGAGAAAAATTATCTTTTTTTATACAGGGAATATATTCTGAGGCAGTTAAATGTGTTAAAATAAGTTTAAGAGATCACGGAAAACCCTTTGCTCCGTTTCCCCAGTTTATTCCCAAAAGCTTTTTTCAATTTTAAAATCTCAAAGCACAAAGTCAATTGCATATCCTGATCACAGGCAATTTAGAATATATACTTAAATTTAATACTCGACAACGGGGCAAACTGTGGGCTTTACAAGCTGTTGCCGAATGACAAGCAAGTTCAACGAAAATATGTAGAAAATTATTCACATCATAACTGACTTTGCATGGCAGCAGGCTTACACGGCAAATCTATGCTTTCAATCGGACAGCACTTGCCATGCTCGTTTTTTTTTTGTCGTTTTTAATTTGTAACACGCGTCTCACTTTGAATCACGATAGCAACGTCTACAGTTCAAATCTAAAATGCAAATGAAAAATATGTCTTATTTTAGGTAAGATAAAACAAGAGGCACTCAGAATAATATTAAAATTCAAATTAGTGTGTTCTATTGACACAAGATAATACAAATAAGAGAAATTCGATTTTGCACGTTTAGCAGTCCGTTATTAGAAATGATGAATGAAATAAATAATAATAATGCATAGTAACAAATTTGCATAAACGGTAGAAATTAAAACAAAATCCCTATTTTCTCCTTTCTCAGTGCATCAGAGTTTATTTATGAAAGAGTGAAATTTACATCAATCATCATGATGTTAATATCATTTGATATGACGTTTTATGGCATTTTTATGTAAAATTTATGTATTACCGTAAAAGTACATCATATCATTGTATATTACAAATGTAAGAGCTCATACAACAAATCTTGGTCAAGATCTACAACGTCAAATTTTGTGTTCTTAGGTCCACATTGGCTCTCTGTCTGTGTAGAAAGCAAACGCCTCTAAACATGATTATTGATAGCTCTAAATTACTTATAATGGACGCACAAGACATATACTGAGGAAATGGCGGACAAGAGGCTACCCTCTCCCACCTCTCTTCCCCATCTCCCACCCCACTCCCCCGTCTCCCACCTACCGATATCCCACCATATAGCATTAATATTCTAATTCTCTGGAAATTATTTTTTCTCCCATTTACTTCTCTCCCTCACCCTCTCTTCCACCTCCCAACCCCTTCCTTCTCTCTTCTTACCTTCCCTTCTCCCACCCTTTTATCTCCCTTTGAAGCTGTCCGCCTCCACAAAAGACCATAACGTTTACCTATCGTTCAGCTTAGAGGCGTTTAAATTGTACCACATCTCGTATTTTCATTGCGTTTATACTGGTGAACAATCCCTATCGTTCATTGTTATAGAACTAAACCAATATAGTATTCAGGCGTTCTAATACATACTTGTGAGTTCTCTGTCATTCTGTGATAGAACTTTTCGCACAGATTATTTTCTGACGAACGTTCTTGGTCATTCATTGACAGAACTATATTCCAACAGATTATATACTGATGGGCGTTCCCTGTTGTTCAGTGATAGAACTTTAAGCACAGAGTATATTCTGACGACCTTTCTCTGTTCTTCATTGAAAAAACTATGTATAGGAGATACAATGGATAAGTGTGGGTTTGTTGAAAATAATCCACGAGCCCGAAGGGCGAGTGGATTAATTCAACGAACTCACACTTATCCATTGTATCTCGTACTTAAACCATTGTTGGGACGCCTACAAACCAATATTACAATACTCCTTAATTATTTTGAGTTTGTTTTAAACACGAACTCATGTGAACACTTTTCCGGAATAAAGGAAGACATTAAAAACAAAACTTTATAAATTTATATTTTTCACATTTTAATCATTTGCATGTTTGGCAATCAAGAAGTATTTCTGTTTAAAAGACGAAGACACGTAATTTTTGTATGTATGCTTATTCTACTTGTTATGTAAATGAAAATATTTAGTTTGAATATGCATGTTCTGGTATAAATTATTTGTAATTTTCATTTCAATACACATTATTTTCTAATTTTCCGATTTCAAAGAGATGCAAATTATTATAATTTTTAACGTATAAAATTTCTTAAGAAAATTTAAACTGTTTTGCGGGCTACAGTCTTTCATATTAAGGAATAGATAAACTCAACAAACAAGAAATACAAAAAAGAGCGGAAATGTGTATTATGTCGGTAATTTCGTTGCAATAGCACGCCCTAATTGGGATGTTTTGTGTAGGGTACGAAAGTTTTCCCTTTTTATCTGGCGATTTTCTCCAATATAGTAAAACAAAATAGTATGGATTGTTATATATTTATTTATTTATTTTAGTCATATTAGGGAAGAGTCGATCTGAAAAAGCTGTTCAAGACCGCATGCGTACGGTCCGGACCATTTGATTAATTCCAAATACCTATGAATATGGTCGGACCGTACGCCCATGGTTTTGACCATCACTTCAAACTTGACTAAAAACACTGAAATTGATGAATAACAAACAAAAATTCATGATATGAATAAGCGTAAGACTTTAACAAAAAGATTTCGTTAGTGCGTTCTATGGATATAATTTGTATTTTCAATTCTGCGTTCCTTATTTTTTAAAACTTAACACGCATATTATTTTTCTTTCAAGTATTTAATTTAGGATTTATTATTACACTGTTCCTGATTTATTTATGCTCATTTATACCGTCTTTTGATCATAAGAAAAAGAAAAGATGTGGCGTAAATGTCATAAAGACCACGCCGCATCCTACCAAGCAGATATCAAATTTTGAAATATGGCCTTCAACAGGTGTGAATCCTGCTCCTTGTGACGAGCTCTGAATCGCCCGACTAAAAACCCCCTAAAATACCACAATACGGCTTGTACACTCGTACGATCTAGATAATTGTTATATATTCATACGGTCTGGAGCATAACCTAACAGATGTACACTAAGGGGACTATATATACCATTTGAATTTTCCGGGGGGGGGCGGATTTTTCACTTGTCAAGAAGCAGGGTTATTTTTCGCGCGAAACTTTCTTACATTTTGACTAGTCAATCACAAGAAAGTCGTCTGAATATTTATTTTCAAATTGATTTGTGCATGAATAATTAAATAACATTTTTGTAATGACTGAATATTTATTTTAAAAACCTCCTGATCCCATATTTTTTTTCTTTGAAAATTTAATCTAACAGGAAACTGGTCCCGAAAGCCTGTAGTATGGGGTTTAGAACTGGGGTTTCAATATAAATGTTTTAATTTTTACTACACTTTTTATCACAAGAAATGGGTCTGGATATATATTTTCCAACTGAATTGTGCATGAATAATTTTATTACCTTTTTGTAATAACTGAATATTTATTTGAAAAACCTCCTGACCCCATATCTTTTTTCTTTGAAAATTAAATCTAACAGGAAACTGGCCCCGAAAGCCTGTAGTATAAGGCATAGAACTGGGGTTTCAATATCAATGTTTTAATATCACAATTGATTTCCATACTATGAAATGTTTCTTATTGATAGGCCTCTGAAGCCGTGCAGCACAGGCACTTGTCGGGCGCGGATTCCGAGGGGGGTACGTGGTGCGTCCCTAAAACAAACAAGAACTATAAACAGTGGGATTTCAATTTGGCGTTCAAATAAGCACCAGGATTCAGGATCCGCGCCTGCTTGATTCTATTATTTTGGAGGTAATTAAAACTTACTGAAAATCACGTGCAGGTACGAATTGTGCTCACTAATTAACTAAAAAGTTGTAACGCTTATATGATTATAATTTGTCCGGAGGCTTTCCTCGGCGTAGATCCACACTTTTATGAATAGGCTGACGTCACAACAATGGTTTAAACTTTAATAATTTGAAGTTCATAAACTATTTGAATAAATTTGTAGAAAAAATGTTCACACACTGTTGTCAATAAATAGATTACGGAAAAGATAAGAGATAAATGAGGGTCCGTAAGTGGCCAGATGTCCAGTATAAATTTCCCGCCCAACCCAAACAGTACCAATTTGGTATACTGGGGCGACAAAGTCCACAGGGTTACATTCACCCACTCACCACTTGTATTGTGTGAAATTGTTCACGTCCTGATTATGCATGAAATATTTGCCGCTGGGCGTAAGCAACAATCAATCATTCGATCGGATAAAATACAAAGATCATACAAAGGAAAATGCAAAATTAAATGCAGGACTTTTGGCTTTTTATTGTTGTGACCAGCAATTGCAGACGGGACAAATATAGAGAAAGATCGATTTCTTCACAGCAGGTTTGATCATCGCTAAAGAGACTTCCGTTGGTTGAGTGCAATAAATACTCAACCTTTGCATAGGATTTGCCAGGGGAGGACCACCAGATCTCTCCGTAATCTGAGCATTTCTCTAAAATGGTAAGATTAAAATAATATTTTAATGTAGATAAACTAAAGGATTTGACACAAGTTATACCAACTTATAGTTGTCCATTTCCACATGCAGATAGGTAGATCAGTAAATAATGTTGCTCGTCAGAATTATTGAAATTTCAGAGAAGGGAAGATTTAGAGTTTGATAATGGTGAACTTATTTGGTCTGAGATTGACTTTCCAAAATATTGTAGTGACCCGCGGTAGCTAATCCGGTCGAAGATGGTAGTGAACCGCCGGCGTAGGAATACGGGACGTGAAAATGGACCAATGACGTTCTAGCAGACGTTTTCCCGCTGTACCAGCAGACGATAACTAGCACCTGAAGAAGACAGACGTTTTTATGTAGAGAAGAAGCACGGGTAGATTTACCCAGCCCTCACAGCACAACACATTAACCGAGTGGTTAGGCGATACTGAGCCACAGCCAAGCATCGCCCCCTACATTATACTACAAACTACAACAACTTACTGTCCATTCCGGGGAATGGAAGTGGAAGCGCACCCAGCTGCATTTCTAATGAAGCTTCTATATCAAACATTATGTATGACACAGGTGCCACCACGTCCTGCATCTTGAAATATGTAGAAAATAAAAAAACTACATTTGTACGTCTGATTCACACAGATTAAAATTTTATAGCTAGATCACAAGAGCGTTTAAAGCAGCTTTGTCTGCGTACCGAAGATATAAATCGCGAAATGAATACCAAACTAGGATTTCCCACTGAACAATTATTGCTACTTTTTACTTCGCCTTTCGTTCTTATTTTGCAGCCTAATATTATGGGTTGAAATGAATCAGATCATTATTAGAACACATAAATGCGCATATGAACCTGGAGAAGAAATATTTGGGTAAAGAACACGTTGTGAAAATTATAACCTCTATTCAAAATATATATACTAAACAAGACTAACTACAGGCACTTTATTATATTACTAACATGCAGTTATATAGTCCCAGATAACTATAGGACTGATTAGAGAGAGGTTTAGCAATAAATATACTCATATCTTGTTACAAAACAAACTAATTCCAAAGTTAATTCATTCCACTGCAAACTCGTTCCACTAAATATTTATAGATTCCACTCTAAGATGAGCTTCTGTATACATGGTAAAAATGATTGTGCATATGATATAAAAAGGTTATGCTGTTTAACTGGTTGGATTTTTATTCGATAACCCTAACTGATTGCATGATGATTGATTATAGCAATCAGTTATTTGGTTGATTGATTGAATGTTGCTTATAATGTCCAGGGGCAAATATTTCATGCATATTCAGGATGAGAGCATATTAATGAATGAAGCCTGCTTTGTACTAGACCAACATGCTAGACATAATTTTAATGTGCTAGCTCACGAAAGCAACAGTCCGCAGGAAGACATGCCTCTTTACCCAGACACATTATTCTAACTCTGGACCGACCAGGCTTTGTTCATACTCCTTAATGATGGCTGCTTAGTGGAGAAGCAGCAAATACCAACTTTATTGTCTTTGGTTTTATCCAGCTGGGGATTGAACCCATGACCTTCCACACTCGAGGCGAGCATGCTTACCATTATACCACCAAGGCGTTCAAGTTATTTGGAAACCTTAAAACTTTGCAGACCATGCATTTCGAATTCCTTGCAGGGTGAGCATAGAAGAATTTTTATTCCAAGGCATGGACCAATGGAGGGTATAAATTCAAGTACATATATTTCATGCTCATGAGGGCTGTCCACTTTAGCTTTACTGGCATCCGACCAGATCTTGCAAAAGACAATTGCCATCATGGTTTTAATGGGGATTTCAAAAACAGATAACTGTCAAATTGATATCCGAATTTGGGGATAGGAATTTTATCTATTTATTTTACATCACTGAATTCTGTACAAAAACATATGATGGCAAGAATTGGTCCTTGGTAAGATCTAGTAAAGGGGAAAAAAGTCACAGTCTGAAAAAAAGTTGCGAAATCCAAAGGAAATAAAGTCACTAGAAAAAAAACATTATATTTTTTAGGATAATAATTGGGTAGATATAATTTATAGATAAAGATTTTAGGTACCTTATTTTTCTAATTTTATTTGATGTATTCCCTTCCTTATTAAGCCATTCATTAGAGATAGCTGGTTAATAAATATCATTAAAAAAATTCATAATTTCATAAGCATCATTCAGTGTCATTGTTTTTTTTTTTTGTCCATATTTTTTTTAATTTCTTTTTTAAATAGTCAGGATTTTAACAAATAACCCATTCAAAACTAGGACTATTGAACTATTTCAAAAATAATTAAAAGAAGCATGTTTTTTTTTTTACAAATCTAACCTAATGATTGATTTTCACACAAACACACCCCCACTACAGTGGAACCAGTTTACAATGGAATTAGTTTGCCTATTTTGGGATGAGTTTACGTGGAAGGAGTGAATCTTATACCCTGACATTGATCTAAAGATTGGATAACTTAACTGTCTTTCATACTAGATGTAAGATGGTTGAAAGTCTGTTTTCCATCAGAACTGACATGGAAATGCAAAAGTTATCACTGCTCCTAGAGATTGGAAGCCACAGACATAAAATATGTTTCTATCAATGGAAGTATAAATCAACTATCAAACAGAGTTGATGTCATTGATACAAACAAGCGCCCATGTTGAAACTCCATAATAATTGGTAGAAAGACAAATTTAGATTTTCCTTCATGGTATAGTACCCTGTTAAAATATTTCTCAGTTGATAAATAAACAAGGGATTGTGCTTCCTTGTATCTGTGCAATTTGTATACAAAATGAAAGGGGGACCTTGAGTGAAACCCTTGGCTTGTGAAGATAGACATCTTAGACACGTAATATTTATCAATATTTGTTGATTTAATCATTAAAAAGGGTATTAATTTTTCATCAACATGATAAATAAAAACTGATGTTATGTTATTATATAGTTATTGAATACATGGCTGGTGATAAACTTGAAAGGAAAAAACACAAAATATTTGAAAATTACAGAGTTAAAAAAAACATTCTTCCACTGGCCTGAGACAAAATCTGGCCATCTTGCTCTTTAGCTTGCTATGTTAACCATCATACCATTTTACATTAAAAAAAAATATTCAGCTAAGTAACAGATAGTTAGATCTAAGTACACAAACAGGCACATGTATTATGTTTGCATTGTTGTATTAATGGTAGTTTTCATGGTATTCGTGTGATTATCATGATTATACATGCATGTATTACATACATGTATTTTTCTAATTTCAGAGTTGTTTATTTGAACATTCTAAATCCCACTGCTGGTACAGGTGTATGTGTTAAATTTGAAGGTTATGAACTTTGTAAGTTATATGTAACTGTCATTACCAAAAGATCACATTACAGGTATTATTTGTAGCTTATACACATGTACATGTATGTGTCAAAGTGGAGATTATGAGTCATTATTATTGAATAACAAGGAATATCTCCATATACATATATACTTGTTTAAATATACAATTTCTTGAGTGATGTAATAAGAATAACATTATATTGTTTCTTTAAACATATTTTTATTTTAAATACATATGTAGATTTTGGCAATAAAGTACATACATAAAGGATTGGTTTGTTTGTCATTCTGGGTAGATAAGATGATGTACATGTTTGAACATACATGAAGAAGGAAACAATAGATCAAATGAACTTAGCTAGCACATGAATCCTTTAGTTAGAATCAGCTGAATAAAGGTTACCACAGTTAGAATATGCTATGGTACAAGGCAAGGTGTATATGATATTCCAAAATACAGAGTGTGTACCATTAAATAATCAAAACAATCCAGATTGAATTCTTTTTTGCTGGTTGATTAATTTGCATATACTGTCATTATTATATTATAGAGATGTAATGCAAATTTTTTAAATATTAAGTTTTTGGAGTAGAAATCTATATTACATATCCAACAATTTATCACACAGAATTTTTAGCCGATTTGCAACGAAGTTGAACTTGGCTATTGGTTTGATGATGGGGGGCGGGCGGGCGTAATTCTTTGTTTCCGGACGATAACTCCATAAGTTTACATCCAATTCAAATAAAACTTTAAGATATTGTTATATATCAAGCAAGTCAGAACCCTATTGATTTTGGGGGAAATCTGTTCAAGGTCAAGGTCACAGTCGCAAAAATACTTAGAAAATTTTGTAAAAATAAGGTTTCCGGACGATAACTCCAAAAGTTTACATCCGATTCAAATGAAACTTAAGGATATTGTTATATATTAAGCAAGTGAGAACCC
>JARWCS010340234.1:0-11602 GCA_034783895.1 Geukensia demissa | reverse complement strand
TACACTGGACTTATTCAACATTGGTATTTTTTTTATTTTGAAACCACTTGGTTGATGCCTCTGCTGTTGGCCCGGGAGTCAACGAAGGTATTCACCAATCCAGTTGTCAGACTTGTTTGACATTAAATTTGTTAAAATTCTAAAACATTAAAATACGGAAAGGCCTCGAAAAGTATTGCACTTAGTAGTTGTCCCTGCCGTCGGATATGGCTTTCCATTTCGATTTGTTTGGATTTGAATACCTCTTTTGCTATGTTTGGATATGGACTTCCTACTTTTTGATTCTAATGCTACTGATGAGAGGTTACTCCTTGAAATGTACATATAGCATGCAAAATTCCCCGTATATTTTGTATTTTAATTATATTTCACTAAAGACATACCAGATACTCATGACAAAAGTTCTCATAGATCTAAACTGGATAATAGCTCTGGTATACATTGATAATAACAACATTTTCAGCAATCATATTGAAGAACACATGAGATATTTAGAATTAGGTTTAGACAAATTAGAGCAAGCAAACCTTACACTAAATCCAACAAAATGTCAGTTTGCAAACGAAAAGGTACATTATTATTGACCACGTATTCAGGTTGCTCCTGAAAAGACATCTGCTATTAAAACAAATCAAAATGTTAAACAAGTTAGTAGTTTTCTTGGTCTTTATTATCGAAAATTTTGCAATAGTTCTGCCAAAATTGCAAGGCCATTAATTGCTTTGTAAGACAAGGAACACACATTTTTGTCGACGTCTAAGTGCCAAATTGCTTTTGAAACACTCAAAGAAATTTAGTATTATCATCCATTTTGTAGATTTCAAAAAACAATTTTCGTTCTATATGTTGATGCATCTGATTTTGTCATAGAGTATATATTATTGGCCAGCTAGACACTACAACAAAACACATGTTACTTATGGAGGGAAAAATTTACATCCAAATGAAAAGAAATGGCACATCAATGAGCGAGAAGGTCTTTACACAGTTTTAACCATATTTTGCTTCAAACAGATTTAAGATCTACACTGACAACACCACTGTTAGTTGGTTAGAATCCAATAAAAATGCACAGGGTAAACTTTGGTGGATGGGCATTTGAATTTCAAGGATACAACTTATACATCGTTCTGGAAATGTTAATAATGCGGATGTTCTATCTAGAAGAGAGTATGATCAACCATCTCCAGCTATTTTTAATATTTAAACAAACAAGAATGAGTTTTTATATTATAAACAAACAAACATTATTAGGCAGTAACATTTGTGTATATTTTGGATGAACTAGAAGAGAAATAATTTGCAATTCATTACTGATTAATATACAAATACAGATCTAAGCCCAGAGCATCTAAAAACTAAATTGCTTCACTTACAAAGACAATGTCCTGACTTTGTAGCAATATTTGCTTACAATTGAATAAAGAGTTGCCTCAAGACCGACGTAAAATAAGCCAAATTTAGGCAAAAGCATTTCATTATGAAATTGATGATGATATTCTTTATAATTTTTATAACACTCGCTAAGAAATTTACCACAAGGGCAACGTATTACAAAACAGTTGGCTGCCACAAGAACACTCAAAAGGAAGTTTTGAAAGCTTACCACAACAATATTATCGGTTGACACCAAGGACAAGAAAGAATACTGACCAAATATGTACCCTGACATAACTACCTATGTTAAAACTTGTGAAGTTTACCAACAATGTAAGAGGCACACACACAGTTGTCCAGTGCCACTTCATCCAATGCCCATTGAAAAGCTAGATGCTTGTTCGCTGACATATGGACATCCTTGAACTGCCTTTATCAGCAGAAAATTACAAATACCTGCTCTTTCTTGGTTGCAGACAGTGCATCCAAATGGTGTGAAGCTTTCCCACTGAAATCACAAGAAGCCACTGAGATTGCCACTGTTCTATTCCAAGAAATAATTGCCGCATACGAACCATTGTATCAGACAGAGATCATTTTTGTCTAAACTAGCTGCAGGTTTTGAAACAAGAAACAAGTATTATAAGCAAAGCGTCACTTATTAGTGCTTACTACACACAAACATTGCAGCTTGAAGTCATTCATCAACACCTAGTCCCTGCTTACACATTGTGAAAAAAAAACAGATTGGCCAAAATACATTGGCCAATAACAATGGCATATTGGATGACACCAGTTACCCAGTTATCGTAGCTTTCACCTTCTATTCGCCAAAGAGAATGTATAATGCGGTTCATTTATACAGGGTTTCCATATATCTCATTCCAATAGAAGATGACATTCCCAAATGGTATATTCATTATAAGAATAAACACTTGTTTGACCCAGAATGGATACACTTGAAAGTATTGAATGCTTTTTAAAAACAATATGAGGATGATTTTCTTGTACGTTACCAATAACTAGGTAGATCAATTATGCATTTTTGTCAAGTGTTTGTCATTTAAATTTCATATTTTTCCCGTGAAAATTGTATATAAATCTGAGTCATGGTCAGTACGCTTACATCATTAGTTAGAGGGTCTTTCAATGGAATCCTGTTGCGGTCATTCACAATTAGTTGTTATAACTACTCCGTTCCTTAGACTCAAGGTAGATGGCACAGCTTCATCACAAGAAAAAATGAGGGAATTAACAAATTTAATCTAGATGGTCCACATTGCCTTTAACGATAGTGAAATACCACTCCCTGTGAAAAAGTCTCAACCATTCCCCCCCCAAAAAAAATAAATAAATATATATACGTTAAATAATACTGCTTTTACCAGAATCTTATCAAAAATATACATGGAACAAAACATATGACACAAAAACAAATTTATGACAACAATTCATGGCTTTGGATAGGCGCATGAGATGTGTGGTGGGGTTTAACTAGTTTAGTGGGATCTAATCCGCATTAATTAGTTAGTCTGGATTATTTTAATTTACTGAGTTTCTAATAGATAAAATGAGACGGGGTATGATTTTCTATGAGACAGTCATCCAAAACGTATCAATTACAAATATCTACTGCTTGCTCTTAGGCCTTCAATAATGGAATGGTATCTATGGAATGCCGTTACTACTCTAAATAATCAATCCTTGATAAAGTAGCTTTAAAGCGTTTTGTCTGAGCTTAATCGGGATAGAGTTTTTCTCAACTTAATGCAAATTCGAGGAAACCCCTGATTTCTCAGAAAAGCATGGAAAACCAGAGGCTCCCAGGAGCCTATAGTTGCTAACTTGTTTTACAGAAAAAAAAATTGCACATTGGCTGATGGGATGTCCCCGATAATGATGATGCTTATACAAATCGGCGTCTGTAATATCAAAAACAGAACAAAATTGAAGTAATAAAATCAACTATAGAAGTCAAACTCCTAAGTGAACATTTACATTGCAAACCCATGACTACAAATTCAACAGATTCAACACCTCTCCAGATGATCAAGAGTCATTCTGCTGAATAAACAATAGAACATTTCCTGACAGACTGTCCCCGTCTCTACAAAACTAGAAATATTCTTAAAAACCAAAGATGCTGTAATAAAGGACTCGGTAAGAATTGCATGGGTAACCATATTTAATAATAAATTCCCCATTACGAAACTGGTTGTGGACTAACATATTAACAAACAAAGAAACGTTTTCTTCTTCTATGTTCTAGCTTCCTTCATATATAACCGAGGTAGTATTATAGTTCACTAGTTAACTTGTTTTGGCTTTATGATCTTGTTGTTTTAGTGCGCTGTTTACTTTTTTACTATTTTTCCCTGTATTAAATTTTGTGTATTTCATTGGAACTCTTTATTGACATCAAGTAATTAGGGTGGAAATATTCTGTACAAGGGGGGGGGGGCTTTTTATAATTTAACAATAGAAATTTGTTAAAAATGAATATAAAAGTAGCAAATATCTGGCTGTTTCTGAAACCAGTATGTACGGGCAGATATACAAGTGCACTTTTAAAATTTAGACTAAATTATATTTAATTTTTGTAAAAGAGTTCGTCGATTCTAAGCTTTTTTATTTTGTTTTCGTTTTATCTTTTTTGAACTATGCACTTTTGATCTTTTTAGTTAAATTGTTAACTGTGAGATATGTATTCCTAGAGTGTCTTGTCTATTGTATATAAAATTTTAAAATGTTTAATCTTAAAGACCTTTTACACCATGTAAAATGATTGAATAGCAGAAACTATATTTTTAATTAATAAATAATATTATTTTCTTTATTCTTTTGAATAATTTGAGGTTATATATGAGACCATAAAGATGCTTTGGGATCGTACTAATTAAAATGCTAAAATAACATAAGTTACAAACCGATACGTAAAATTTCTTTTGTTATGCAAGGTATTTTATTTTCACAATTCCTTGTGGTCGATTATATTCTTCAAAAGAATCTTTTGTTGAAATAAAACCTACTCCGAATTAGATACTCCTCTCAGGTTAATAATTTGCATTTACCGGTTAATTATTACCTTTGCCTTTAAACTTACTGTCGCTATAATGAGTGCGTCCCTGCAATTTAAACGGGGCCATCAATGGAAAATTAATAAACGTCAATACATGTATATTAAGTCAACAGATGAAAATGGAAACATTTTAATATTAAAATTAAAGTACTGATAAAGCCGTAGCAGGACCAAAGAAAAAAAAATAAATTTGCAGTTTTAAATTTCACAAATGTAGAAGGTGCCGCTGAGTATGGCTAAAACGGATTATTTACACTTCCTAATACATAAACATGATTAAATTACACCTACCTGCCAGATTTTCGTCTAAATATAATAATCCAATATTACAAACTTTATACATGAATAAAAGTTTTCACATGATGTTTTCTATCTTTCTATATAAAAGCACTTTCATCATTTAAATGAAGTTTACCTGCACTTGTTGTTTAAACATGTGGGTTTGTTTTGAATTGTGTGATTTGGACCTATCCATGTGAAGGGAGAAAAGGTACTTTAATTATAACAATATTTTAACATTTTCTGTAGATTTCCGTTTGTATGTTGGTTAAAGGATCCAGTACGGTTTTTATTTCCATTAAACAGCTTCGAAAGCGATGGGAAGGCCTTAAAATCCTTCCGCCTGGCAGCGTCAGGATTTTAATGCTTCCCTCGCTTTCTCAGCTGTTTAATTGAAATCAAAACCTACCTTCATCCTTTAACCTA
This sequence comes from Geukensia demissa, assembly GCA_034783895.1. Lineage (NCBI taxonomy): Eukaryota > Metazoa > Mollusca > Bivalvia > Mytilida > Mytilidae > Geukensia > Geukensia demissa. The sequence goes on along the minus strand of JARWCS010340234.1, from coordinate 6,441 downwards.
TACTTAATTTTGATTTAACCTAGGTTTTTAAATACAGCCAATTGTTTAATTTCTGATATAGGTTACAACTTACTATCCTAAAAGTTTATCCCTTTTTGTAAAAGATAATTGTGACATGTTTTATTGTTAATAACAGGTATATTTGTCAGTAAGAGGAACAAATGGAGCAGGTTTATCAACTGTTAGTACATCTAATGGTGTATACTTGTCATATCTCAGCCAAGGTCTTGAACCTCTGTCACACGTTGGAGTGTATGATGTCTTACAGAATTTTCATGGAGATGTGTAAGTTTGTACTTGTTTGCAGTACCCATAGACTACTGTAAAAGTATTAGTAGTCGTGGAATGCAATTTTTACAGATTTATTCTTCTGTATGTGTTCCTTTCTTCTATTTTTCCCATATGCTGCTTTATGATATTAAATGCCTGGTAAAATTTGGCATTTGGCTTGTACATATTTTTGCGAAAATTAATACACCATGAATGTTTACTACTTTTTCAGGATCCCTATTTGGATGAATATATTGATATTTGGATGAAATTTATTATCAAATTAAGATAGTCTTGTCTTTGAACTGCAATGTTAAAGAGACATATGACTTAATATAATTTGAGGTGTACATGCCTAGTTTTCGTCCTGCCAGCTAGAGACATAGGTTTTACTTGCCAGTGGCGGTAGAGGCGGCATAAACTTTATTGTAAGCTTTATATCTCTGAAACTGTTTGACCCAGGTTAACCAAATTTGGTATGCAGATAGTTAACTTGTCGACCAGTCATACATCATTTGACCTTGACCTCATTTTCTTGGTTCAATAACTTTGTAAAAAAATTTTAAAATCTGCCACAAGTTTTTACATTCAAGCCAATTTTTCAACAACTGTAATACCAAGACCCACCATATTTGGTCTGTAGTTAGATCTTGGTGAGTACTTGCCTGTCTTTTATATGACATTTGACCTTGGCCTCATTTTCATGGTAGAGTGACTTGTGATTTTTTAACACTAAGTCCATTTCTCCACAGCTGCTATACCTAGACACATCATATTTGGTCTGTAGTTATATTTTGATGGGTACCTACCAGTCTGCTATATGTCATTTGACCTTTACCTCATTTTCACAGTCAAGTCAACTTTTTTGTTTTGCCTAAGTCCACATTTGTTAGTCAGCTATTCCAATCTGCAGGTTAGAAATTTCTGTGTCCACACTTGTCTATTGAAATATCAGTTTTCTTGAAATATCGGTTATCATTGAACATCATGTAAAACACATTTCAAAAATTATTTGCATTTACTTAAAATGTCCAACTTTGCAGATTCAAATTACCAATAAGCAGTTTTAAGATATATGAGAATTCACAAATGAGTTTTTAAAAAAGTCTCATATAATGAATTATAATGACTTTTGACAGAGATTTCCAGGAAAGTTATGACACATACAGAGCAGCTTGGGATGTGTCAGGTGACCCATGTCCTGTTGTCAAGTACCAATGGCAGATACAGAGACTGGATGGAAAAGTTGTGATGGAATGGCAAGATATGGGAGGTATGCCTATTTATTTACTGGGGCTTTTTATAGCTTGTGGGAGAGAATGGGGTTCCACCCTTATGGAGACTTTCAGATATTAAAACTATTGCTCCATCTTGCCCAGATTTGATCTTTTGATATTTTTAAAATGCATTTCTTTCATTGATTATATTTTTCTTTCATAATGTCAATACAAAAAGTGATGTATGTTGATATTTGTTATACAGTTTTAAATTTCTAAGTGTCTCATTGTTTTTAAGTCTTTACCATTCAAATGAACTGCATATGGGATCATTCATACCTGTTTTTATTTTTTTTTTCAAAATTGTATCAGCTGCACACTTTTTTTTATTATAATTTGTAAATCTGGATAAAGTTGGTATTTATCCAAACCCTGGAATGTCTGAGATTTTGTCTGTAAGGTCAATCCTAGGACATACTTAGGTAAAAAGACCAACATTTTTTTAAATGTTGTAGATGCTTAATTCATTTCATGTTTATTATTTTTTGTTAAATTTAAGTAAGAACATCAGGGATGAATGATGAGTTACAGATGTTGAATGGAGAACTTTACTATTCATTACTGAGAGTGACAAATGCCCTGAACTACACCTACATAATGAGATCTAATGGTGTGACCATTAAACAGGACCCTCTCATACCAGGGAAGGTGTTTGATGGTGATGTCATCGGCTATGATTTGAACTTCCTTCGATCTAAAGCAATGGTGTCTGCTAACTGGGATGGATTTGGTTTACCTATAGACACACAAGTTCAAGTAGATGTCATATCAGGTAAGTACATTATCTTCTGGTTCTAAAATATATTAGTTTACAGAATTTCATTGATTTCTTTAAAGGACCAGGCACTTTTTGAAAAATAATTCATTGTGAAATAAAGTAAAACATATATCTTGCCAATAGTTTTGTTAAGCTAACTTGGAATAACAATGTGTAAATTGACAAAAATCATCTGGTAATTGTCCCTGGCCGCAACATGGTGCTGTGAATATGGTAATGCCAGGCATCTGTTCGCATTGTAAGCCCTTCAGAAGAATTATTTCTCATCAGATTTGGATATATACAGTAGCTTTAGTTCAATGATATCTCAAGGGAAATTGATGAAGATGAGTCTTGTAGGAGTTTTGCCCCTTATCACTGAGATGTGTCTACTTCCTGTTTGCCGGGATGGGGCATTCATGTCCCATGGACACATTTTCTATATGTTTCTGAAATCTTAAATCATAATTTTATGCAACAGGAAACCCAGGTATACATGTGAACCAAGAGAATATAGACTACCAAGATAAGAACCAGGCTGTTGTATATTATGAAGTATCACTTGGTACAGACAGAAGATTCCCCAGCACCAGAGATAATATTGTACCATTTACAAATGTTGGTAAAAACAATACAGTCATATTTTATGACCTTGACCTTGTACCTGGAGAAGGAATGTATTACTTCACAGTGAAGGCCCATAGTGCTTCATATTCTGTTGCCTTGGTAACATCAAATGGTTTCCGTGTCGGATATGATGGTGGAGTAACTGGTAAGTATCTAAGTGCAACATTTCAGATGAAAATGAGTATGACTTACTGTGGCAAGGCATGCCAACCTTTAACAAATGAAAATATATATATTTAGAAAAAATTGAACATCTAGCTGGAAACTGCCGAGCAAGGACCTTAAAAATGCAAGCCATCAACCCTTTCATCAGGATTGCTTGGGGCCAATGTGCACCTGAAACATAATTGTGAGAAAAAAATGAATCTTTATGCAAATGAATTTTATTGCTCTTTCATCATGAAAGTTTGGGTATATCTACAGTGAAACCTGTCTAAGCTTATCCTGAGTAAACTGCAGACATTTCTTAACCAAATACTGTAAAAATAATAGTATTCACATCTTCCATTTTTGGTGAAAACGTGTTTTCATGCCTGTTTGCTTTTCCTGAATATGCATGAAATATTTGCCACTGGATGTTAAACAACAATTAATCAATTATGCCTGTTTGCTTGTTTAAATTTTCACATATATTGTCAAAAATTTTAAGTTTTAAGTTAAAAATTAATTAAAGTTTCACTGCTACGAATACATCCAATAAAATCATGTTCCTGACAATAGCAAAAACACAGCCAATATTACTACTAAACTAAATATCCATAACATTAAAAAGAGTAAATAACTGAATTTGATTAAACATTAAAATTCAATGGTTGTCTGAACCAAACATCATTGTCAGTCCTAATAGTGTGTTTTATCAAAAGATGATGTATATCTATTACACTGCAAGTGGTCAAATATTCAGCTTTCCTTGATAAATAATACATTAATTCACTCCAGGAAGTGGTAACAGTCAATGATTTTGCTATACCAGCATTGTCACATAAAACCTTAGTTCATTTTGTTTCTTGGTTTAAAACATAACAATTTGCAGCAAATTAACAAAATTACCTCATTTAGCATTTGAATACATTTGACAGAACCATGCCTATAAATCACCTGTAAGATTTGCTTCACACATTCATGCATTTAACTGTGTTTGATTGACAGCCTTAGTGGTGTAATGGTTATTTGCTTGCCTCCAGTGTTGAATACCAGGGGTTTAAGCCCCAAACAGGTCACAAAGACATTAAAATTGGTTGGCTGCTTCTCTTTTAAGCTCACAGCATTTGGGAGTAAGAGAAAAAAATTGTCAGCCCAGAGTTAGAATAATGTGTCTAGGTAAGTGAATGCTGCATTTGCACGTTTAATATCTGGCTCAGCCGGCCAGTCAAGTATAAAGCATGGTTTCATTCATCATCACTAAATATGCTCTCTTCCTGAATATGCATGAAAGGTTTACAGATGGAAGTTTAGCAATATTCAATCAATCAATCGATGTAGATTAAAGGTATTTAAATGTCAAAGTAGTCATTATATAATTATGTTTCAGTTGGAAGAATAATAGTTAATGACTATGTCAGTACAGATACCTATTTAGATGTACAATTTGAGGGATTCTACTCCAAACTAGATATACTGATGTATTATGTAGCAGTGTCAGACTTCAGAAATTATACAGAATCAGACTGTAAACGATATGTATGTATATATACTGTTTTGTTCACTGACAATTCTAGAGATTTCCTGTTTTATCCTAAGGACAACATAAAATGCATGTAACATTTTTTCCAATAACAGAAAGCAAGATGGTTTTGGGAGACTTTGAAATTTCCTTCCTTTTCAGTCATGTTATATTTATTGTAATAGCTGTAGATTATTATAAAACCTACTGTGGGGCAAGAAATGAAGGGTTGGCTTAAGAACCAGTTTAATTGACATAGATGATACATATGAAAATGAAAATATATAGGGTAAATGTTAGAGGGCAGCACTCCACCCTCAAGAAAAATACTGGAATTTTACAAATCTAGAGGTCACCTCAATGCCTACAACAAGGATGGAATACCTTCCCTTGTGAAAGCTCTAAATAGCCCACAATAAAAATTGTGTATGTGTAAAAAAATAATGCTCTTACCTTAATATTATAAAAAAAAAATGTACATGTAACAAAACATTAAACACACAAACAAACCCATGACCACAATACCTGACTTGATACAGGCACTTGAGACGTGATTGGGTCAAACTAATTTAGTGAGTACCCAACCCTCCCCACACAAATGGTCAAAGGGAAAAAATCAAAGAAAACAAAAATAGTAATTTAAGAACTATAAAAATCAAACAAAATGTAGAAGGAACCTGAATAACAATAAATATGCAAAACAAAATCACATGCAAGAAAGAAGATACCTCTCTAATGACTGTTTGAGGTTACTGAAAATAAGCTCAGGGTGAGATTCACAATGAAAGGATATCAATCCCCTAATCATGAAATGTCATCAAACACAGTATGTCTGATAATTTAATACTGTGTTGTCATGAAGAAAGACAAGATGCTTTATACATTACCTTTCCGTGTACATGATTTTGTCTTGATATTTTTTACTATGAGTATTCACATGCAACAATAATTATGTTGACTCAAGTTAAATAAGTAAAAAATGACAAATTGCATATATGTGATTTTGAGAAAATATAGATAGGCTTTTGAAATAAAAAAACTCTCAGAGATTATCAAATTGGTATCTACTTGAAGATTGATGGAGGAAGGGCCACAAAAGACGAGAAGGCAGCCATGTTTAATGTGTATCCTGTAACCAATATCAACCAGAACACTTTCTATACAATGCAGCCAATTGATTTGCAGCTTGGTAACACATATTTTGTTTGGGTTATGGGTAAGTTCTTTCTTTATCATAAGCCCCCCCCCCCAACTTTGTTTTATGGGATCATAGCAATCACCCTATCTGTTTGTCTGTCTGTCTTCCCACATACTGTGTAATTGCATCTCCTCATTAACTGTTAAATGTATTTCTATCAAACTTTATCAGACCATAAGACATGTTCAGATTTGAACATTGGCTCATTCCAAGGGCAGATACTTCATGGGAGTATCTGTTGTGGGTTTTGCTCACAGTATAACTTGTTCTAAAAGGCAGATAATTTTTTTTTTTACAGTACTATGATAATTTTAAAAGAAATTCCATTTCAAATTCAAGAAAAGGTCACAATTTCCTATTATAAGTTAAGCATTTAGTACCACTTCTTATAAAATATACAATTACAAGGCAAAATAAGGCAGCTTTTCGGCCACCAAATTTCAAATTGATTAATCAAAATAAAACACAAATAAAATTAGTAAATAATATAGCATGTTAGAAATATATACTGAACCGCAAAAGAAACGTCGCATGGATTTTTTAAAAATATCCACTTCATTTGAAGTAAAAACAACGAACTTTAAATTGATATAAATATGATTTTATTTATCTAACATTTGTCCAAGAGTTTTACACATCCAGTAAAATG
>JARWCS010340223.1:0-11602 GCA_034783895.1 Geukensia demissa | reverse complement strand
GCGAGGTTTACCGAGCCCTTCAACAGTTTCGTGCCGAATACAAAAAGGTTGATATTTTTCAGACATTTATCTAATATTGTTTTTATACTGCAGCTATAACAATATTTAGATTACTACAAAATTATAAAATTAACACAATAATAAAACTTCTTCTGTCCCTCAACGAGCCCCTGTCTATACAGGAAATGAAATTGACATTGTACAAAATATCACTTCGTTACTATATTTAGGAAATATAGCCAACAGGAAATGGACCAGCTGCAGTATAAATGACATTAATAACTTTTTAAAGGTGAAATGTAAAAAGCATGATGATAGGCTTTCAGAGGATGGATCTTTTCAATTATGTGCATATGATTTCTAAAATTTTGTATCAGACGATATTTCCACTTTTGCTGATGAATCAATGCTGTGAGAGAATTTTAAATAAAAAATGTGCTTTTATGTACAGTCGAACTGTAATCAGAGATTCTTGTCCTTTGAATACTCACCAATTAATGTGCACAAAATTGAAATAACATATTTTTCGATAATATACTTTCTGAAACTTTTGTATAATATTTGTAATGGTCTGCTAGTCAGGTTACTTGAACGACCATTATTTTTCGATACATTAATAAATTACCTTTCAATTCAATTATATTTGTGTTTGCCTTATTGGCCAAGAATTTCATTTTGAACCAGAAAATAGAGTACAACACATCATCGTTGAAAGACTTATATGTTTAATTGACATATATGGAAGTCATACGTTCGTATCTTATTTATCTTTTAAAAGAAATTTTTACACAAAACCTCTCAAAAACCGTGCAGTGCAGACGACGTGGAAAGTCAATAATCTCCCAGATATGAGAAAGGATACTCTTAAAGATCTCCTAAGATTGAAGAGATCTAGAATCATTTTCTTAGAAGATACATGTATCTCCTGAACTAGTTTGAGATTGGTCATCGGACGCCTCGATTTCTTCTATTTCATATTTAGTGTTCTTGTGACCAACCATGTTGTACAGTCGTATTTTAATCCACAGATATCACAAGAATGCATAGTATGTCCCTCTTTAATCGGCTTTCAAATTCGAACTGGATATTTCTCGTTTTTTTTGTCGAAGTGCATGGTTTCTTCTTCCTGTCAGTTTTGACATGAAGAATTTCACTTTGAATCAGAAAATAGAATATAACACAACATCAGGAAGAAAATGTTCAATTGACATATACGAAAGTCACACGTTCGTACTTTATGAAACTTTAGAAAGAAATTTATACACAAAACCTCTCACGAGATATATTAACACCTTGGCATCACGTCATTTGGTTTATCAATGCTCTTGTCTGCGACCCGAAAGTGAAAAAGGAAGCGATGTTTCGTGATAAGGTAAATTGAGAAATAGGTGCAAAATTTGAGATGAATTCTGGAAAATAAGACTGTTGTTTCGTGCCCCACGGAAATCTAGTGAATTATGCAGTGCACAACCCAGAAAAGATGTGGAATGTGCCTTTCAGGCATAAATGCCATATTCTCTCTTTAAAATAAAAACATACGGCATAAGAAATTATCATCCCTATGGTAAAACTATATAAAACTATATAAAAATTGAAATTCCTCAGATACAAAATATGCCTTCAATGATATTTTTAAGTCTTAAGTATAGTTTAAATAGAAATAAAAGAAAGATTATAAGTTTTCCATTCAATCAGAAAAAACCCTAATTGAAACAAAATTTAATTTTGTGGTTATTTTTTGTACAAGTGATGTACGGCTAGTGCGACACTTCAAACTATTCACAAAACTCGAAAGCTTTCCGTAAGTCTACTAAAAGGACAATTATGATTTTCTATCATTTATTATTCTATTCAAAGTAAATGCGCGTTATGTAAAAACGTTATGTCAACGATAATGTTGTTTTCTTCTCGAGTTTCTGTAGCTTTGTGTTAGAAGCAAAGCTGTAACATTTCGTAACCACTGATATCAAGCTAACACCTCTGCAGTCGGTGGTAATCCGGATCTAGCGCTGTACTTTGAAGAACCAGATATTTAAAAGCCTTTTCCACAGTTTTAAAACAAAATCGGAATAACACTTATAGCACATAGGTCAGTGGTACATCTTTTTAAACTGCATTACAAATTATAAATCTATAATGGTTAAAAAGGCAGATAATTGATAAAATTATAAATTAACTTACATATGTTATTTTTCGTGTTTCAAACCATTCCAAGTTAATAATCTCTTTTTATAAATTATATTTGTTGATCATTACAACTATTGCTTAATTATGTCATTATCAACTGCCGTTAATATTGATTTCAATTAATCAGTACCACCAAAAATTTCTCTTCCCAACTATAACAAGGTAAAATATACATACGTAGAAACACGCTCATTTAAAAGATCTTTTAGACTATCAACATTTGGAATTTAAAAAGTTAATGATTAAATGATAGAGTTTTCTACTATGTTTTGATTCTACTTGCAGCAGTATGCTTGCAAAAAGCAGATTCAACCGCATGAATAAAACTAGATAGCGTCCAGGTTTCTCTGTAGCTGATCTAAACGTATCCAATCCAATTAAAATTTGATCTCTGCATTTTCTCCACCATTTTTTATTTGTCTTTTCCTTGGTCGTGAAGCGACAAAAGAAAAAAAAAACATAAAAAAGGGTGAGCAAGTGCAGAGATTTAATTTAAATTAGATTGTAAATATATCGTGAAGGTCATTTTATAATACAAATCAATGTATCGAAAGATATACTAACAATCAATAAATAAATGATTGGCGCTTTCAGACGTTTTGGTGTCATAAACCAAACAGAGGCTACGATTATACTTAGAGCCATTTGATACGGAATCCCTGGAGTGCCAAAAAAATAATCGTAACTTGTGCGCACAAGTTACTATCTTGTGCGTACAAGTTTCACATCTTGTGTGCATAAGTTCCGTATTTATTTACAGGCAATGATTGAAGTTAGGTAAACATTGGACTCTATGTGAATTTTATTTTTAAAAAAATTTCTCACCTGGAACTATATTGGCTCAATTAGAACCAATCTTTGATGTAATGGTCACTAGGAGGGTCTCTTAGAGAATTGTATCCAATGAATCGACCCGCCAATCAAAATGGCCAACCTAAACGAACTTAGTTCAACAGAGTACAATATCGAAAATGGATAAAAAATCTTCTCATCTGGAACCACTTGCTCAATTAGAACCAAACTTTGGCTGAATGGTCAATAGGTGGGTCTTTTAAACTTTATCCGATGAACCCGCCTACCAACCACGATGACCGCCATGGCCGAACTTAAGTAAGCATAGATCTGTAAGGGGAATTCATTAAAATCTTAAAACTACTTGATTTATAAGATCAAAATTAAAGATAACAGTTTAAATGTGTCTACTTTTAAATGGCAACTGACTTCCAGGCGAGCGTTTAAAGGCTCCTGGAAGCTTCTGGTTATACACATGTAACTTGCTGTAGTGATATTTGTACCGGTCATATTTCACATTTAATGTGCAGTCAATTCTATATTGAAAAGTGACATATTGCCTACGTTATATGCCACTTAATCATCTGTGCGCTTTAGCTTAATTAGGTTTAAAGCATCTTAGCAATAGACCAAAAATGGCATAAAACCTGTTAAATGTGGTCACTCTTGCGTAATACAGCTAGGTTGTATGCAGTCCTAGACATGTGACGCAAATCTATAGCATCAAATCCATAAAACAAGTAAAGACTTTCATCAATGACTTAGCTTTATCAAATAATTTAATTGCAAAACATATTAATGAGAAGGACATCCAGTAAAATAATAATAAAAATACTGCCATTTTTCGGTTATATGCCAAATATTTCTTTTTCTGAATACATATTTTCCTTCTGCTAAGATAGTCACTTGTGCGCACAATGTGTAACTCGTGCGCACAAGTTTCAATTTTTTTTTTTTGCGTGGCACTCCAGGGCTTCCGTACTTTTGACAAATCAACTATATCTTATATCTATCTCAACCTTTTCTCAGTGTATTGATATGGAATGAGCAAATTTGATTCTTTATGATTTAAAATAATTCTATGTTTAGAATTATCTTTCTTTGGAACGGTAAATATTTAATTTTTTTAAATATTTTATGAGGCATGTAATTTTGTACCTGTCTAGCATCTGAAAATTCAATATGACAATGTTTTACCATGTCTAAAATATTTTGATCAGAAGTGTGAATATTCCAATGGTACTAAAATTATGCATACTCTCACTTGCTATCTCTACCCGAAATAATTTTTCTGTAGATTCTTGTAGTTGTATGGACCATCAATCTAACAAATTTCGCATGACGATCAAGAATTCTATCTTGACCACGTCCTAGTCCACCTCTCTTCCTTTTTGAAGTTTCTCTGCCTCTACCACGGCCTCTTCCAAAACCTCTACCAAAGCATCTACCAAATTCAACGGTTTTTCTACCAATTCTATTTTTCATTTTGAATTTCCTGACATTCTTTGGAACATCATCACCACTGAAAATTGGTAAATTTGAACTACTTGTCTGGGGAAGAAGATCCCACATCAAATTATTCACTCTCGTTAGTCAAAGCTGGGCAATTGTATGGTCTCTTATATAATCAGAAATACCCCATTAAAATATGGTATTAACTATATCTGCTAAATCAACTGATTCTTTGATACTTTATCTCAGTACATTGATATTGAATATGCAAATTTAATTCTCTAAGATTTAATATCATTCTATGTTTACAATTATCTTTCTTTGGAACAGTAAAAATTGGATATAAACACTGATCAATTTCAAATTCTTCCTTTTTTATAACATCCATTCCCAACATTTCAAAAATCTCTCTTTATAATAATTTTTTCGTATTCGTTAAAATTTCTTTTATGAAGCATGTTATTTTGTGCCTGTCTACCATATGACAATGTTTTTCAATGTCAAAAATAATTTGATCAGAGGTAACAATATTCCAATGGTATCATTGATATAATAACATGAATACAGCCGTTTCTCAGTCAAGGCTTGTACATTTGAAAAAATCATATATTATATCTCAAAGAAATCAACTAAATCAAGAACGATAACCTCTTGGAAACGGTCGTTTTCATGTACATTCTATGTAATTTTTATCTCAAAAGTACACGGCTCAAATAGCAAACAAAGGCTGGATATGTATACAGGAACAGTCCCTGACTTTGAAACAAGTTTAAGTTTGGTGGGTTTTTTATATGGATGAATCACCTCCTGCATGATTTTTATACATATATATATGGACTGGTACTTAACTATATCTGCTAAATCATCATATCTGACACCTTATCATCAACTGATTCTTTAATAACGTAATCTATTGGCAGCACTTTTTAAAGCGGAAACAGAATTGTCTTCCGTTTTTTGTTTCGTAGCCCGGTGCTCAGTAGCAACTTCGCTGATATAAAAACTTTCCTGATTTACAGCCACAGAATTGTTAATCATATAACAAGGTGTCTATATCTGTTTCTGTTTAGTAACGTTAAAATTATACATGTAAAAAACGAAAATTAAAAATTAACAAAAAAACGTGAAAAACGTCTTGATGAAAAGTAAACCAAAAATTAATTATTTTTGCCGCATTTATATCTGAATATAGTGCATACTTTGATTGTGGGTATTTGTCATGTTTTTCATTTCAATTTCCAAAAGGTTCGAATTTTGCAATTTTTTAATTTCAATGGCCACCTTAGCTTTTACTTTTCTAAAGATGGTTAAATTATTAATAAAGATTGTACACTTGTTTTATATGATATATTCGGTAAAATAATTCTACTTGATAGACATGAATTCAAATCGAGTAACATCTTAGCTCCTATGATATTGTCTTATTTTTATGATCTCCTCGGATTATATACTTATTATTGATAATTTCATATGACGAACAAATATATTATATTATCAATATGCATACAAGGAACAAATAAATCTTGCAATTGATGTATTTTGACGTCAGTTGTACTTGCTGTCGACTCCCATTGTTGGTTCCAAAAAATGGGGATGCAAAACACGGAATACGTAAACAAAACAAGAACTTTACTCGAACCGCGCGATGTTTTCCATTCAGTAAGCTATTGGTTATTGGCTTTGAATAGGTCATGTCTTAATTTTGTATATGAATGATTTTATAGATAAATCAGTTAATTTTCAATAAGCGTTTTTCCTGCTCCTATAGAAAAATCGATATTACTTATACATTCCTAGGGACGTCCGACCTTAAGGGTATACCTTGTGATTGGAAACAATACATAATAAGACAGTTATAGAAACACAGTGAAAGACGTACCAATATCAACACAAAAGCATAGGCATCCAGATCGTAGAGAACATCAACCATTTGGAGTACAGAATTGACGTCTAATTTTTGTAATTTCAGGAATTTAGATTTTTAAAAAGTACCTCAAATGTCTGTAAAAGAATATGTATGTGCATTGTAAAATTTATGTCGGACATGTCTGTAGAATACCCCCAGCGACTTCTTGTCCACCAACAGTGGCATCGACTAAGTTTGTAAAAAAAAACCAGAACATGTTTACCAATATTTTATAAATATTGTGAATTTCGATTTGTTTCGATCTCTGATTTTCCATGTTTTGGTTTTAACAATAGTGATAGGAGTTTACTCCTTGAAATCAAAACGCATTACACTTACACAACATTGGTTATCTTTTAATTTTTTCTTATGTTGGATACGTCTTTCAAGGAGGAACATATCAGCAGCAGACTTACTTATAATCCGGGGGAAATGTCATCTACATGTGCACTACAAGGAATAAAGCCTCCTCCATAATCTCAGGTGTTTAGAATATGAAAACATATATTAAAAAATATAAGCAAGTTTATTTTACCTTTACAAGATTTAAAAATGTACAATATCAATGCATAACACGAATGACATATGAATAATTACAACTCGTTTGCCATGTCAAGAAGCAAATCAGATTGCATTTCGTCGTCCTTTTCGTCAAAATGAACTGACTCGTATCCACGATCTGCTGCAAAGTCAAGTAGGTATTTAGTTTCATTTTCATCGTCATTTTTATCAGAGTTTTCCACATTATTTTCCTTGCTGTGAAGTTTTTGTCTGCAGTAATCAGCAACTAACCTCTGAGTAATGAGCGTTTCACGAACGTCAAAAAGGTATTCATCTTGGGTCATCATTTTGTGCCAAAGTTTTGGAATCAGACAAATAAAAAGAGCCGTTACAACTTGAGTTAATGGGTTAATGTTCCATAGTCCTTGTAACCTTACAATGGTATGAATAGCCAAGTAAAGTAAAAACGTTATAAATGAAAGTTTTAATATCGAGAAGAATATTTCTACTCGAATTGGTCTATGTCGGGAAACAACAAAAAAGAACAGCTCACGTGACACTAAAGTAAAACCGTTCTTATTTCGCAGTAGAGAAATGTGAGGAAACGATTTCTTGTTGCAAATTTTGATACAACATTTTCGTACGTATTTGAATAATAATGAGTATCGCGATCGAATTTGCTTAACTGCTTCCGTTACGTACATTAAAACAGTGATTGCGAAGACAAAATATCCATATGTGGTTCCAGGGTATGCTATCAAACCAGTGAAGGTGAACATCAGAACCCTTGTCAGAAAGTGAAAGCTATCCACAAACACAACAGTGAGTATATAAATGTTAAATACAAGTGTTCCGACTACGGCAAGAGTCAAGACATATTGTAAACCCTTCCCAATTGCTCCGTTGTTTCCCAATAGAGTTTTTATAGCGTTACAGTATGCGTAAACAGTCACCTGGAAGAACAGAAATATTGGAAAGCCATAGTAACAAATACACAACACAAGCTCTACAACACAAATTATCATAGAATATGGAATCGTTAAAAGTAGCAAGAGAATAATTTTTGCGGTTTTGTTGGAAGTAGCGATGTTCAACAATCCCCAGAATCTTCGGATCTCCATTTGTACAGCTAATAACCAAAATGAGGGGTTTATCAGCATAAAGATATGCGCCTTCATTAAACTGTACATCTTGTTATATCCAGATTGCCTTTCAATATCGTAGACGGCACCAAGTTGGCCTCTTGTTTTAACATCTAGTGTAAGCGGTGATAATGAAATTTGCGCATTATTTGGTATACCTTTGTTAATAAGGGTCTCAAGATCTCGTGGTATACAAACTAGAATAATGGTTGTAACAATATACACAGCTAATCCAACATACGGGCCACCAAGTCTTGGCATGAAATTACTACGACTGTACCGGTACCCTGCCACCATTGATCTGAACGCTAATGGTACTCCACCTTTCACAAGTTCTAAAGTATATTCGTAGTCAAAACAGTAATGAACCCAAAGCTGAATAACGAGAATCAAAAGGCTTAACAGCACTATTACAATACGCAATGCTATCTCCGCTAATCTAGGATAATATTTTCGAAATGAACTGCAGTATGATCGAATAATACCACAAAATGAAAGCGGATTTGCAAAAAGCCACATTTCGCTGTCGTCTCCTTTGTACAGAAGATCTAACGCATCCCCGTTGCGTTTTGTCATATGTTGAAATGGCTTAACAAGTAAGAAAGGCACATAAGCAAACATTAGAATTCCCACCACAAATGGAACAATCCACCATGCTTCGTCGTAATGAATAACATCCCCTTCGCAAACTACCCTTGATGAATTTGTTTGGTATTCATATATCGTTTTGCAGCATCTGTATCCTAAAGCTTCGAATGGACAAACTATATGCAGACAGAGGCTATACAACGCGGTGCTTTTAATGTAGACTCTTCTGTGGAAACAAACATATCCGTATCCGTACTCAACGTTAGCTCCAGGTTCATCGGCAGCTTTGTTTGCCATTTCTAATAATGCAAGCCCTATTCTCTGGGTAGTTTCATTCTGACCGATAATAACAGGGCAATTTCCGCGGACATCTATTGAAATGTTCATTGGTCCATACGAATGGGAGTCAAGCAAACCCAGTGACCACACGCGATATTCTTCTGGCCATTTTAAGAAATGCGTTGCCCCGTGGTCTCCTGGAAACGTCCAAACCCATTTTTGTGGCTGTATAACACATTTGGTTTTAAATATCTCTACATTAAAGTTCAAATGGAACTTAAATATCCTTGTGGTATATTCACTTTTCCGAAGACGAAACAAAAATTCCGCGGCATCTTGTTCATTCACCTTCATTTTACAAACCCTCGTTATATTATTTTCCAAAGGATACTCTCTGTCCCAATCATCACACTGGAAAAACATCGGCTTTAGTTTGCTTCCAAATGTTGCACATATTTGAACTAAAAATAACAGTTTTAACAAATTTAAGCGCATCATTTTGATTAAATATTTGAAAACGATGTATAAATTAGTTTTACATTATGCAATACAACATATGTTGCATTTCAAAATAAGGAAATAATAAGCGTTAATTATATATCGAACTTCCTTCCTTTTTATAAATGTGTTAAATATTTTTAGAAGTGGATAAAACATATTTCTTCACAGGGAAACAGATAGACACTCTAGATTTAAACAGTTTCGAAAGGAAATTTAAAATCGGAGGGTTTTATATCAATTTTTTCTACCCTCTCTTGTCACCTAAAAAAACCAACAAAAACAACAAAAACTATCTTAACGAAGCAGTTTAAGAACATATTATCTTTAACGCTTTGCTTTCAAAATAACCACTTGACAGATCCGTAAAGAGAATTGACCTTCTCATGATTTTTCCATTAAGAATTGAAAAAAAAAAAAACGGATATAGGGTTGATGATAATGAGAAGACACGAATGATCCAAAATGTTTTGTAAAGGAGTTCGTGGATTCCAAGCTTTTGTTCTTTTGTTTACGTTTTATCTTTTGGTTTGTTTCAAATTTGTCTTGTCTCTTTGGACAATGCACTTTTGATCTCTCGCATTGGTATTCTACACTGGACTTACAGCAAGTTAAAGGCGGCTCAATGTTGACACAAGCAGTAGAACTTAGTTTCTATCAATAAACCGCTACGTACACATGTATTGCATTGTTAGGTTTATTCCGATGCAGTGCTTTTGGTAAAACTTAGAATAATGTATATTGATCATGTCTATCAAATTTCATGTATTGTAATCACTGAATCACGTTTCATAAACATTATCTTATTTCAAAATAAGATTTTCGAAAAAAAAAAATCACTGTATATATACACGTATCTCATTTTTCAAACAATAATGCTTACGATCGATAAAACTTTTACTTCAATCTCAACACTGTAAAGGTTTGGGTATATGGGTAGACTTCGAGGGAGAAGCGGTTGGATTTGAAAGGGGTAAAATGCTAAAAGCTTGGCAGCGGACCATAGTGGGTGACATGTTTCGGGAATGTCACACTTTATACCTGAAGGAGACTACTTTTGTAGTTTCGATGAAAAGCTTCAGCCGCTACAAAAAAAAAAAAACCAAAAAAACTTTCTGTCCCTACTTATTTTATTTGATTCTTTAGGAAATATATAAACATATTTTTTTTAATCTTACCATATTCGAGATAAACGGGATCGATGAAGAACTTTTCTGGTAGTTTTATCGTTCCCGAATTATTCTTTAACGGAAAAGCTCCCCGTGTATACTTACGGTAAAATCGGTAGGGAACACTCTTAATGAAAGAAATTCGTAGAATCCGAAGTGTGACAGAAGACTGATAATCTGTTGGATATTATCCATGAGATGTTACGTACAAATTGCTATACAGACCATATTCCTGCCGTCTTTCATTTGAACCGGAAACTATATTTCTGAAAATATTCCTCCGCGAAACCAAAATAATCCGTTCACGATGAACGGTGCACTAGCACCACAAAAGGCAAATTATCGAAAGATGCGCTATTATTTGACTTTAAATATACTTAAAACAACGTTTACATTAATTGTATTTGGCCAGGTTCTCAAAATGCGTTACCCAAAAACGTTTCATATTACAACCTACCACTTCCCAGCGAGAGGACCTTTTATCCGCAACCTGGTGACGAGTTTTGTCAGCTCCGGTAGGTCGAGTCCTAAAGAACTATTCCAGTAGAAGAATAAACCCTAAAAATCTAGTAAAACTATAAAATTAAGGATTTGAAAATTTGTAATCTTGACACTTTTTAAGTTCCCAGGAGAAGAACTTTAAATATTATCTAGTTTTTGATATTCATTGAAATAAATTTACATTACTGGATGTAGACCCAACCCTGACGAAAGAAGGTTTTGTATTACACGGTATTTATAGTGATAAAATCTGAAAATTGTGAAATTTAACTTTTGCATGGTAATGCAAACCTGAAAATCTGAATATGTCCGTTTAATTGTAACGTATACCAAAGCAGGCTACATGTCTTCTTTGTATTGTTTTGCCCTTCAGAATATTTACATTGCTATTTGCGAAAAAAAGCATATTTTCTGTAAACGTGAACATCCATTCCTTACTATCTTTGTATTTTTGTACAGTTTAAGTAATACATTGATTTCAGTATATATTGAACCAGATTCATACCTCAAATGTCACCGAGGTCGGCCGGGGTATAGAAATAGGCCGTTCGGTTTCTCCGCCTGCAGGTAGAACCCCTGCTAAAGGG
>JARWCS010340213.1:0-11602 GCA_034783895.1 Geukensia demissa | reverse complement strand
GGACCTGTAGAAGTTTAAATTCTACTGTCACTTGGTGGGTGGCTGTCTCATGGACAATCATGCCACATCTCCTATTTCTATATTTC
Source organism: Geukensia demissa (assembly GCA_034783895.1). Classification (NCBI taxonomy): domain Eukaryota; kingdom Metazoa; phylum Mollusca; class Bivalvia; order Mytilida; family Mytilidae; genus Geukensia; species Geukensia demissa. Next base: position 11,516 of record JARWCS010340213.1, on the reverse strand, counting down.
CAAATTTGTCTGACCCTTTGGTGTTCTTTCGCTTTCTCTTATTCCAATAAGTAGTACTAAGAAAATGTTTTATGCAAACTCCTCAATTTTTTAGCTTGTCTGGTTTTAAAGGCTCATGTGGGCTTTGTCATTACTTTGCATCCGCTGTTGTCGTAGTCGTCGCCGTAATTTCCACAGTTTAATCTCATATGTGAACACTAAATAGCTAATAAATGCTTAACTGGGAAGGAATGTTTTCGAGTGGTCCTCTACCAAACTTGTATATAGTTTGCTGATAGGAAATTAGAAATGACTGCGAGAGTCCATAATGCGTTCTGATCAGCTAAAACTTTAAAAATCCGCTTAGCCAATAAATCATAATGATCAATCAACTTTTGAAAAGATTTGTGATCGGAAACTGAAGATGACAGCCATGACATAGCATAGTTAAACATTTAACCCTTTTGGAAAAATATATTTTCACTTGCTTATTATAACTAATTGTACATTATATCGACAAAAATGTTGTCCAGACGAATTTAAAATTTTGCCCTTAAATCACAAAATGTCTTCTGATTAGCTAAAAATCTTCTTCCCGGAACCAACTAAACCAATTGAATTGTACTATATGGATTGTCTTCTACCAAACGTGGGAATCGTGTGTCGATCGGACATTCAACATGTTCAAGATGGCCGGCATGGCCTATATAGTTTTACGTTGATCCCTGAGGGAATTGCATTTTTGGATATTATAGCGAGTATTTTAATGGATACAGGGAAACAAATTGTTTTACAGTAGAAATGATTAATAAAATATAGTCTTTAAATCAGCAAGAATGAAATTTTATATTGACTCTGCGTGGGAGTAGCTGAACATGTTCAACGTGATTGACAAATTTTTCTTAAATTTTTGCGTTTATTGCTTTTGTCGCTAAAATATAATTTATAGAGATCTAGCTCCAATTTTTGTCTCATCTGAGAGATTTAGTCACGCCAATGAGACACTGGCATGATTGGTATTACTTCCAGGCGTTTGTGGAATTACTTGGTTTTTACTTTTTGAAAGCTTTATATCTCTAAAACTGTTTATCCAAGATTATCCAAATTGGATATACAGATAGGTCATGATGTGGATTTGCTGGTCAGTTATCTGTAAATAGAGCTTGACCTTAATTTTGTGGTTAATTACTTTAAACTTGTAAAAACGTTCGTGGGGTCGGAGTGTTTGTTTTTTTTGTTACCTTTTTTCCAATTCGGTTGCTTCGGCTTTGTGTTGCTTTTGGGCTAAGCACTCTGGATCTGTCGCATGGGTATTCTACACTAAACCTTTGAAAATTATTGATTAGTTAAACAAATTATATACACTTGGTCATAAATATGGAATATTAACATTTCCCGAGTCAAAAATTCAACTTTGGAGACTTGCGTGCAAAAAGTAAGAGCCATAGTGCCAAAAATCTTTACGCAAATCTCATTATTTTACTTCAAGCTACAAAAGTGTCCGATTTAAGATTTTTGTCCAATGGCTAGTTGTAGGAGTTCAGAAACACACATTTTTGTTAAAAAATGCTAATTTTGTATTCCGGGTAGAATCCTTTCAAATGTTTTATCTCATCCAGTTTTATTATTTAACTATCCTCCCAAATCATTCGCAAGCATTTACTGTCATTTTCGTATAAGAATTTTGCTTGACAAAGTCTTGCCATACCTATTGCTAATGTAAGGTCAAAAATAAAAATATTCCATATTTATGAGCAAGAGTATAGATTATGACATGTTCAATCGTCACTATAGTAGTTTTATTAACCCCACTTTGCGGATACCACAGCTGATCGATTGTTAGTTTCCTAGGACATCAACAATCCAGTTGTCAGCTCTTTAGTGCTTACACGGCATCAGTTTATAATGATAATGAACTGATACCCTTTTTAAATGACGTCGTTATATCTTATTTACTTGCCGTTTTCAAGTTTCTTAGACTTTTTGTTTGTCCAGTATATTTTGGTATGTTGTGTTGGCATTGCGTATGTCTTTTCTATTTTCCTCTTTGCCTCCTATCTTGCTCCTACCTGTACTGATAAAATTTATGACAGAATCAGCTGTTTACAAACATAATCCCATTCCTTTTTTTCTTACAACAGCATTTATTTTTTAAATATTTCAATTGCTTTATGTTAAAAAAGTGCAAAACTACACTAAGAAAATATCGTATGTTACTTCCTATATTTGCTCATTGAACTTACATGTCATGTTAGTTCAATCGGTCAAATATATTCATGGGACTTTTTGACATAAATCATATTCTTTCACAAATGATTTATTATTTACATGCCGTTTTATTTGGTGCTGATTTTGTTTTAATATGTTTGTATAATAGGGGGGCCCTTTCAATGGCGATGATTTATCTGTAAGATACGACAACGAACATTAACATTCAAAGCTACATTTGGATATTTTTTCAATTCTGTTTTTATCTGAAAAATAAATTGATAAGCATTTTCAATATGGCAAGATATGCTTAAGTCGAGAAGTTTGATGGCACCGTTTCTCGTGCCTTTGCTAAAGATATGACTGATAACACTTTCTTTTATACTTGCAGGTGAAGTTAGAACAAGCTTAGAATAAATCAGGAAATTTACACAGAAAGCAATTTGACTGGCGCCTTTCAAGTTGTTGAGGCTAATCGTTATATATATGCTAGAAGCAAATAATTGACGTGTATAAATAAAATCTCTTTACAAAATTATAATACCGACATTGATTATCGGCTTACAGTGAACGAGAAATGGAATTTGTTAATATGTATATAGTCAGGTTTGTCAACAAAAGCCCAATCAACGATTTTAAAACATCTGATTTGAATACGATCGAACTTTATTGAACTTTACACGCGACTTGCTGTTACCTTTCAGAAAATTTGGATCACTGTGTCTTAATTCATTCAATCAAAAACTCAAAAACCAGTGACATTTAAACACTTTCTATGAAAAGATTTATAAAACTTATTTTTTATTAGTTAATCAATATATGAAAAAGTTTAAAGTCAATGTTAATGTAAAATATTTCATAGTTACTGGTACAACGGAGTCGGTAATCGATCACACTGCAGCGTTAATTGATCTTAACAGATTAATTTCGTCATTATTTAGAAGCGAAAATAACATGTGAAAAAGTAAACAATACTATATTCAGTTTTTGTTTATTTGGAACTATGGGTCCGTTGAACACATTTGAATACCCGATGGACATGTGCAGCGAAGAAGGATATAACGAACCGTGGCAGAGTTCCCGCCTATCTTGGTATTGCTCTGATGACTTTGACGAAACCAGGCTTCAGTCAGCATTTTCCGACATGGGAATGACAGAGGAAACGGATGAAGGGAGATTGTCTCGTGCTTTACAATCATGGATGCCGGATTACGTTATTACTCCCATCGAACCAATGGAAAAACCGCCACGGGAACCAATATTTACTGGCAGATTAGGAAAAGACAGAGAGAAAATAGCAAAAATAAGTATAAATCGTGTTCCTAGTGCTGTGAAACAGTTAAGGATGAGAAATGATAACAAAAGTGACACAAAATCTAAGCGAGTTTCCCAAGAATCAAAACTGAGGCGTTCTGTGAGTGAAATAAAAGTGCGGCCTAAAGTGAATATTAAACAAGTAAAGAGTTCTCTTCTAGAGGGTCATTTGAAGCGAACAACAAGTGACGAATCTCTTTCAACTCATTATTCATCGCTTTTTGAAATTTCGTCATTAGACGATTCTTCTGTAGTACAATTTCCTGTCCAGCGATCGAAGAAACGCGGAAAACATAAAAATGACTCAAACCGTTCATCTCCTCAACCTGGACATAGCAAATGGGTGGAATTGGCTAATAAAAAAATGGGAGCATTTGATAAATTTATGCGGGTCCAAAATGCTATGCGAATTGATACTTTTGGGACACATAAAGGTCAGTTTGAATCAGAAGCTTTCGAATTAATGGATCCCGATGATCGTAGGTTGATATTTAATTGTGGAAAACAAACAGGAATACGATTAACTAAGGACCTTAAGAAAAGTGGAAGCACTACAACTTTAAACAGAGAAATTCCACAGCCACGAAGTCCTAAAAAGCTACGTGTACTGTCTGCTGGACACATACCTCAAAGCAAAGGTTTTAATTTAGAGGAAGCAAGACAACGACTTGAACGAGAAAGACTTGCTGAATTGCGTAAAAAACAACAGGCGACTAAAAGTGGATTGCTAAAAAGAAAATCTTCACGAATGAGGATGCAGTCGGCTCGCTCTGAAATAAGTTCGAATATTACTTGTTCAACACCATCAATGAGATCTTTATCACCTTCTACTATTAATGAATCTAAGCCAGAAGCTATGTGGAAAGGTGATAAGGAAATTTTAGAAATGGACTTGAGGCGCGGTTTAACATCGCGTGTTCAAAAGAGAATTAAAACAACAACGTCAGCACTTGAAAGAGTCACAGGCTATGGCGAAAATAATTCTTTACAAAAAATAGTAGGACGTTGTTCTGACTTTCCACAATATATTGATGATGACTACGGATTTCGCCCTAAAATTGTACAAAAACTTAGGATATCACCAAATCTAAGCAACGTTATAAGAGAAGACATTAAGGTTAGAATGGGTAGACCAAGGTATCATGAAATTAGAATTAGAGATTTAGAATGGTGGAATCGAGGTCAGTCATTAAATAGAGCACATCGAAACTTAAAAGTATTTAATTGGTTACATAGTCTCCGCGAAGACGAATTCGAACATTATTTGGATGTAGAAATAATCGACAAACCACCAGAAACTGCTGATGATGTTGCCGTCATGCACGTAGAATCAGCAGATGAACCAGATATTAAACCACTCTATCAAACTGACTTTTTCAGATCTAATGTGTTCAAACCTTTCTAGTCTAACAACTGGAATTAAATGTCTATATAAGTATACTGTTCGTTTATATTGACGTTACAACTCTCTTACAGCGAGTTACATCATGTTTTGTTGTAATTCTTTTAAAGTTTTTGTTTTTTCCGTCTGGTTTATTTATATTTTTATATAATTTTTGGTCCCTCCCTGTACCAATGACGTTTTTATATAATTTTTACCCCTCCATGTACCGATGACGTTTTATATAATTTTTGGCCCCTCCCTGTACTGATTACGCTATATAAAATTTTTTACCCCTCCTTGTACCGATGACGTTTTGTATAATTTTGCTCCTTCCTGTAACGATGACAATTAAGATGGTCTGCAGGTCAAAAACCGATAACAACGGTATATACTAAAACTGAGTGATTTGTTGTTTCCGATGGTGTCACAAACAAAGTAGTTGCCAGTTCTGGTGTGGAAATGGAATCAGTTTTAACTAGAGACGGATTGATACCGTTCATGGAGTCTGGCCACTTCCCTCTGTATTTATCTTATATAAAAAGCGACATTTTCTGAAAGTTATCGCATATTTGTAGAATTTTGCGAAATCTTAAGTCTATTATACATATTTTAGAAAAATTTAACGTTAGAAAATATTTTTTATATTGCTGTTTTTTTTTTGTTTTTTTTTTTACATTTGGCTCACTTTTCACTAAAAATTTCAACAAAAAAGACAAAAAAAAACAAAAACAAAAAAACAAAAAATACTCGACGTTTATTTAACTTCTTTTATTATTTACAGTTTATTTCGTTTTCGTTGTGGTGGTCTTTTGGAACAAAATTTTGATAAAACATCGAAACTTAAGAGTATTTAATTGGTTATATAGTCTCCGCGAGGACGCGAACATTTCTGTTCCTGTGCTACTGAGAGGTTACTCCTTGAAATGTAACATATTTCATATTGAAATTGACCATATATATATTCAACATTAAACCCAAATTAGAGTTAAAGGGTTCAACGACGGGTGTTGCGCGAAAGACAGGGGATGCTTACCCTTCTAGACACCTGGTCCCACTCCTGTTTTGGTAAGGAGTTCGTGGATTCCAAGACTTGTTCCTTTTGTTTTCGTGTTATCTTTTAGTGCGTTTCAAATTTGTCTTGTCGCTTTGGACTATGCGTTTATGTTCTCTTACATGGGTATTCAACACTGGACTTGTAATCTTTTATTTTAAAAACACTGGGTCTATGCCTTTGCTGGTGGACCAGAGGCCCCCGAGGGTTTTTGCCAGCTCAGTTGTCAGACCTGTCTGACATGAAATTTATCAAATAATATTTTACAGAAATTTGCTGAATTAGTTTAAATTCTAAAGCACTGAATATGATAGAATATAGTAGTTGTTTCTACCGTTGTCTTTGGTTTCCTATTTCAATTTAGATATTCTTTTACTATGTTAGATTTCGGTCTTTCTTTGTTTTGGTTCTAATGCTACTGATGAGAGGTGACTCCTTGAGATTTACATATATGCATATTAAAATTAACAATATTTATTAAACATTTGTAATTTTGTATTTTCAATTCTGACTAACTACTTTTAGCAAGTGTTTCCTATCCTCTTCGCTCCAGTAGGAGCATAAGGTCAACACAAGACTTCGCCTCTCAACTCTGTGTTTAGCTTTTGTTCTTCTTCTCCCCAAGTAAAGTATAGATTCTTAATTCTTAAGTTCATTTTCAATGGTCTTGTGTCAGGTTGGTTTTTTTTGTCTTTCTCTTGTCTTTTTTTCCGGTGGCGTCCATCGTAAAGGAATTATTGGTATTGTTGTTTCATTCAATCTCAATACATGTCTAAGCTATCGGATTCTGGTTGATAATACAGGTAGTATATGTCAATTTCCGCAGGTTTGTATTTGAAAGCCAGTGCCCTTTAATGAGTCATGTTTATTTGATTTTTAACTTTCAACCATTACTACTTCTACCCCGCTGTATGTTACAATATCCTGTCCAAAGTCAGTATTAGTGGCTATTAAATTGCCTTAATGCCCTTTAAAATATTACAGTTTGAATGATCATCAATGTCTTGAGACATATTGACTCGTCTTGAAAACATCAAGACACGTCTTGAGACATACTTAATTACATGTCTAATAGACATCATATCCATAGGACATTTCTTTAAGACTTGTTCTAAAATTTTACATATACATTTCAGTACCTATGTATCATATTGTTTTCAAGTATCTTGAAGACACATTAAATATTTTCAAGTAGTCTTAGAACTTATCGTTTTCTTAGATTATGTCCCGAAGACATTTGTCTTTAAACACATATCTTAAAACATGGTATTTATATGTCTTAAGACATCATGTGTATTCATGTCTTTTGGTATGTTTCAAGTCATTGATAATCATTCACTATGTAATATTTGGGCATTTCGCTTAACATTTATTTTTTTTTAGTTCGGCAATTTAGTTGCCGTGTTGAAGGCCTTGTGGAGACATCTTGATTTCAACTTTTGATATCAGCTTTCTCAGGTGTGCCGCGGTCTCTTTTACATTAAATTGCTGTTTTTTTTTGGTTATTATTAGTGTGATGTTTTAGAAATTTTCTGATGGCTGTTTAAATTAAAATACATTAACAAAAACAGAACATCACAAGTTATATGACAGACAAGACCAAAATCAATCAAATGAACACAAAGCACTAAAGCGTGGACAGCACAAACCCTACGAAACCGAGGTGTAAGCTTTAACTTGGTGCTTTGAAAGTGTAAGCAGCTCCTGCTCCTTCCAGTCCTGTTACTGGTAATCAAAACCTAGTAGCTAGCGCATATATATATAGTCCACTCACAATTAGTGATAGTTGCAATTAAACGGCGTAAGAACGTAATTGTAATTACTACAGTTGTCAAAACAAAGACCTCTCGTGTTGGTGTAATTTTAGTAACAACGAAACATGAATAATTGTATTGATGATTCCCAAAATAAAACAGACCGCTTCGGTGGCGTAATGGTTAGCGTGCTCGCCTCGATTTCGGATTCGATCTCAGTCATGTCAAACCGAGGGCATCAAATTTTGGTTGATTGATTGCTACTTAACGTCCAGCGAGCTTACTTACCACACAAACTGAGCTGTTACAAATGGTCTTTAACGTGCTTAGAACGTGACATTTTCTAAACACATGGCGTCTTAACGTCTCCCTCCAGACGGATTGTGCATTTATACAAACCCCAAAACCAGGGACGCCACTTTTAGGGGACAAGTGTCTCAAGACAGAGATACCTAGTGCCAATTCTTTCCCCAGCACAATCTTTGCGAAGGAGAGTTCGAGTATTTATACATCCTGCTCGAACGAACAGACGCCCCTCAAGCGGAGAAACCGAACGACTTATTTCTTAACCCCGGCCGCCCTTGGGTGGCAGGCGGACCAAAGTTTGTATTTGCTACTTTCATCTAAAAGAAAGAATATGGAATATATGCCAGAAAGAAACGATAAAAATCGTACATAAGATACTTTTATAACATATGCAAAAGCAAATTACCTTTCCGTTAAAAATACAGCATGTAGGCATAAGACTGGTCAGCCCAGATTTAAAATATGTGTCTGTGAAAAGCGATATGTCTTCCTGTGAACTGTTATTGCTTTCCTGTGCTAACAAGTTGAAAATCCGACTCAGCTTTTCGGTCTATAGAAGAAAGCAAGATTCATTCATCGTGAATCATTAAAATATTCTCCATTCCCGAATATGCATGAAATATTTGCCAATGAACGTTAAGCAATATTGAATTCATCAATCAACCAAATAAATGATTTTGTATTTTCGCCGCAAGTTTTATTGCCTCGACTACACTCTTTGGTCAAAATATATGAAATCGTTTTGAGAAAGGACGAACATGGCAAAATAATTCTTACGATTGCAATTGATAAGTCTAAGATTATCGCAAGTCGCAATGCATATCGAAACATATCCATTGTCAACTGAAGCACGTTATATGGGCAATATTCCCAAAGGTTCAAAAAGTACAGAGGAAACCTATTATAGAACGATAGAAATATAAATCAAAATCGGGAACAACTCAAGTTTAGAATATAGATTCATATTTTATAATTGACCAAAGGGCGATAAGACCACATAAATTCAACTTACATCTCGTAATGAGGGAGGTTTCGGTTTTTTTCCGCCTGGGACGAAAGTCGCTGTCGGAGAGATATAGCAGTCACAATTCCGTGGTTGTCGTCCACACCTTAGGTGTTTAAACAAATCATCTGAGTCTGTTTTGGTTCTTATGCTACTAATGAGAAGTTACTCCTTGAAATATGAAAATGAAAAGTACGGGTAAATGTCACAGAGACTGCCCTCCAACCACTAGAAAAAATTAGAGGGAATTTACAAATCAAGAGGTCTCCGCAAGGCCTTTTACAAGAGTGGAATACCACTCCTTGTAAAAAACTCTAAATCGCCCCAAATAAAAACAATCTTGTTAACGTAAATTAGAATTATCAAAATTGTAACAAAATATTTAGCACAAAGACAAACCTATACATGTACCAATTCCTGATTTGGATGGCACATGAGAAATGTGGGGTTAAACTAGTTAAGTGGGTACCAAACCCCACACCCAGAAGTGGGCAAAGGAAAAAAAATTACAGAAAACAAAAGCAGTAATCATAGCATACCAAAATTCACCATATTTATTCAACATTAGAAAACTTACATTTTGAAACCAATGGGTCGCTGCCACTGCTGGTTGGCCATTGGTTTTCAAAGGTATTCATCAGCCCAGTTGTCGGACTTGTATCGAACGATGTTTTACAGAAATGTGCCGCATTTAATTAAATTCTTAAACGTTGAAAATACGGAAAGGCCTCGAAAAGTATTGCACTTATTATTTCTATTTTACTTCCTTTTTCGATTTGTTTGGATTTTAGTTCTTTTACTATTTTTGGATCTTGGTCTTCCTTTGTTTCTGTTCTTGTGCTAATGATGAGAGGTTACTACTTGAAATTCACAAATAGCTAATCCAAAAGTGGGTAAAAGAAAGAAATCAAAGTAAACAAAAGCATTTACCATAACATACAAAAATTCACCATCTTTATTCAACATTGGTAATTTTGTAAATTGATACTACTGGGTCGATGCCCTAGGGGTCCCCGAGGGACAAAAATTTGCTGCATTTGTTTAAATCCTAAAGCACGGAAAATATGGAAAGGCCTCGAAAAGTATTGCACTTCGTAGTTGTCCTACCGTCGAATTAGGCTTCCCATTTCGATTTGTTTTGATTTGAGTGTTTCTTTTGCTATGTTTGGTTCTTGGACTTCCTTTATTTTGGTTCTAATGCAACTGAAGAGAGTTTACTCCTTGAAATGTACATCTACCATATTAATTTAACAATGGTAATTATGTATGTTTAAACAACTTGGTCGATGCCTCTACTGATGGACCAGAGGCCCCGGAGGTATTCACTAGCCCCGCTGTTAGACTTGTCTGACATGAAATTTATCAAACAATGTTTTACAAAAATTCGCTGCAATTTGCTAAAATTCTAAAATACGGAAATGACTCGAAAATTATTGCACCTAGTAGTTGTCCCTGCCGTCGGATTTGGCGTCCCATTTTAGTTTTGTTTGTATTTGAATGCTTCTTTTGCTATGTTTGGATCTTGGACATCCGATGTTTTGGTTCTAATGCTACTGATGAGATGTCACTCATGGAAATGTACATATAGCATACTAAAATTCACCATATTTATTCAACATGGGTAAAGTAATATTTTTGAAGCCCCTGCTGTTGGACCATTGTTCCCAGAGGGTATTCACCAGCCCAATTTAAATTATGAAGTACTAAAAACGGAGATGCCTCGAAAATTATTGCACACTGTAGTTGTCCCTGCCGTCGGATTTGGCTTCCTATTTCGATTTGTTGGATTTGAGTATTTCTATTACTATATTTGGATCTCGGACTGACTTTTGTTTTGGTTTTAATGCTACTGATGAGAGGTTATCCCTTGAAATGTACACGAAGCATACCAAAATTCACCATATTAATTCGACATTGGTTAGCTTGTATTTTGAAAATACTGGTTCGATGCCACTACTGGTGTACAATTGATCCCCGAGAGTATTCACCAGGCCAGTTGTCTGTCTTGCATGGCATGAAATTTATCAAACAATGTTTAATGAGTTTATCAAATAAACATCACTTCAAATGTCTAAGTTACTGTTTAAAAATTGAAACAAAAATACTTTTTGTGAATCCCATTTATCTATCTAATAAGTAATGTATACATGATCAATGATTTTTGTAACCGTTGTTATGATGTTATCAAAAATACGACTGCAAATTTAGAATTTTGATGCGACAAGGAAAAGCACATATTATCCTACGTTCAATGAAAACATTACATTTAAAGCAAACAAATATCAAACGATCTATCGAATCTCACTCTTCCGTTAAACAAGCTTATCTACAAAGTTTACAGGTTCGAAGCTGTAGTACCCCCTCGGTGGTGTAATGGTTACCGTACTCGGCTCTAGTGCGGAAGGTCGTGGGTTCAATCACCGGTCGGGTCAAACCAAAAACATTTAAATTGGTATTTGCTGCTTCTCCGCTAAGCACGCAGCATTTAAGAGTAAGAGCAAAGACTGGTCGGCCCAG
>JARWCS010340201.1:0-19681 GCA_034783895.1 Geukensia demissa | reverse complement strand
TATCTCAGCTAGTTGTGAAGAGAATTCGAAGATATCAAAGGGGCAGACAAAAATCGTTCAATCCGAAGATAGGCAGGACCTTGGCCATCAAAGGTAACGAAAGACAAACATAGTACTCACAACACTACACTGAAACCTAAAGTTGGAGTAACACGAACCCTACAAAAACTAGGCTGAGTTCAGGTGTTCCGGAAGGTGAGCAACTCTTGCTTCATGAGTGGCAACCGTCGTGTTAATCAGTAGACAAAACCTGCATGCGTTTAATCACAATCGATGTTAGTCACAACCGGTATAGGATTTAAAGTCAATATAATTGGAAGATATCCATTGTTATTTGTGAAATGGATATATCGTACTTGACAACCAAATTATGATTACATTAATCTTTCCTCGAAGAATCCTTGGTTCGGCAGCAACCCTTAATCAATAAAATCCTGATATGATGCACATGCTCTTGAGTAGCGTATAAGCTCAGAAATATACACTTTGTATGCAGATGAGGCTGGACTGTCAAACTCAAGGTCATCTCTCCTTTCGTAAAGTTTTGTTCTTAACCAGCCCTTATTGTCCATTTCTTTGTGTAAGTCTAGGTATAAAGCAGACCTTTTTTATCTTTGATTTCAAGTTCAATGGTATATATTTCGTCAACATAGTTGATCTGTTACTGGTCATTCAACAATAAAGTTGACCTCTTAAAGCATTCCATGTCTTGTGCTGCACTCGGGAGAGAAGATGCTTACCATTCCGGGGCACCTAGCATAACCTCTGGTTTACATAGCTTTCCCGATTCGCAACTATCCTGAATAGAAATCATGATGTCACTGATTCATGTGTTTCCATTGTTTTCGTTTTGTTTGTTTCTATTATGTCATGTCAGGTCTTGCACATTGAATGTCTCGCATGGGTATCCAATCAAGGTTGAAGTCGTCCCTCCTAAAATTTAATGGTCGCCATCACAAATTGGTTGATCCATATGGTATCCGTGTATCTAAACAAGTTATGGACCTGTTACCGGAAATACAAAAATAAGTTGACCTCTTCTCGGATTGACGTTACCTTGGATTTGAGATTTAGGCTTCCACGACGGGTGTTGCGGGCAAGACAGGGGATGCTTACCCTTCCGGAGCACCTGATCCCACTCCTGTTTTGTGAAGGAGTTCCTGGATTCCAAGCTTTTGTTCCTTTTGTTTACGTACATTTTGTCCATATTGGAGCTAAATAAATGGCAAACACAGTACAATTATTGAATTTTAGAAATTTAAAATTAAGTATGCTGCATATAGTGCTAGGTCATCTTTATGCCCTGACTCACATGTAGAAATTGACTAGAGCTATTTTGGAAAGTTGAAACATCTCCTAAACTACATGGCAAATATGTTGCTGTCTCTGCTATTAAAGCCCCCAAAACATTGGTTTGGAATGTAAATGATATTATACAGACTGCAAAATAAAGGCATTGAGCGTTGATATTTCGTTTTGCAACCAAACATATACCCCGACGACACAAACGAAAGAAGAAATCCTTGACAATCATCGGTCAGTTTGTCTTTATTAGAAATCTCAACCAAGCAGGAAGAATTTGATTTTCCTTCATATTACTGGATTCCAAAGCTATTTTATCAGCAGTTTGAAGCATGCTTGAGATTTGCTTTTAAATAAGCTTTTCTAGAAGTGACGTAGATCAAATGTGGATTCTAAAATAAATCCAAAAATAGATAATCGAGTAACACGCCCGCCCAATGTCTCTAGTAAAGTAGTACTTAACCTTCTCAAGCACATGAACCGCCGTCGTTTACATAGGGTTAATTTTACTTAAGCTTTAGTTTTCTGCAAAGTGTTTTGTGTTCTGATGTTTTTTCTTTAATTTTATTGGCAACAGTCTAGTCTCTTTTGACATGACTATTACCGTCTACCCCTTTGCTATCTTCGAAATTTGACTTATATTCAAAATCACGTAGTAAATTTCCGTCTCCATTTGCATATGAGTTATGATTATATAGATGTTTAACTGTCAGCATCTACTTGCTGAAATATGGTGCAGTCACTCTTTTCACAGTTGTTGAAATAAGTGTACGCTTGTGCATTCTTTAAAGGTTTCCTGGATAAAAGGTTTTTACATACAGAAAATTAACTTAATCAAGGATTAAGGATAGAAAAATTTTAGTCATCCATTTTGAAATTTTACGATCGTCGTGATTACTTAAGTAATTGATATAAATGTCCATGTTACAAATGGCATTGTGACTTATCACTGGGTTTGAAAAAAAAAACTTTTTATGCGAGTAACATGACGGGTTCCAGTGTCGGAGAAGGATACCAGGCACACGAATTCCTTTCACTTATTATTGTGTTTCTGTGTTGTGTATTGTTTAAATATTTAGTTTTTTTATAGTATTTCAGTGAAATTATGAAGTGTCTGTCTTTTCCTTTGTTTAGTAAATGAGTGTTTGCAATCTCCTGCATTGTAAAATATTCTATGATAAATTATGTTCATATGTTAAAGATAAGGTGATATCTCGGATCCTTTTGTTAACCAACGTTTGTATTAAAGAACTCAGTATGAGTATGTTCAATAAACCATCATACCTTTATTAATCTATCGATAAACAATTACAACATCACAAGCTGAAATAGCAATTTTAGTTTTTACTTGGTCAGCTGATAATCACGTAATATGTGTATAAAATTATGTTTTAACATGACCGATAGTTTGCTACATGTTTCTTAATACCATGATGAGGCCACACCACAGCAGCAATTCATATTATTTCTCTTTGCTTGGTACAATTCTATAAAAAAAATCGCTGTTAACAAGGGAGTCCAGCCGCAACATTGCATAGGCATTAGTAAAGAATATCTATGCTAAGTATGGTTGCAGTCTATTTTTTTAAGTGTCATTGAGAATGGTCAATTTAGTACGACCTTGTTAGAAATTTTAATGCCGCTTTCCCTAAATGATCAAGAACAAATAACTTTCGATAAGTACAGGGAAAAATAAACGTTAACGTTACTTTGGCGATATTAAAACAATTTTCAGAATCTAAACCATTTTCGTCAGCCCTTTGTCAGTTGTGAATCAATTTAATCTATAATCAGATAGAAAGTTTTGATAATTGATACAAAATTCAGGATATGTATTACCTCTTATTAGTCTGTCATCCAGTAATTGTAAGTAACTTAACAATGTTCATATGTATATTCTTTGTCCTTTGGGTATCTTCGAAATTCGTTTTGCAAGAACAAGTTATCATAGTGTTTCTTGCATTTGTTTAAGGAATTCAAAATGGCGTCATCAGAGCAGTCCTGCAATATTTGTGGACTTAAGCAAATACCAAACTCTGCCGAAGAATAGCGTCCAGAATTTGATGAATATTTTTGCTCCGGTTGTAAATTCTATCATGCATTAGCAAAGGCAACGAGCAGCCACAAATCCATCAGTCTATTAAACCTACGAAACTTGCCTGCATTTGTCTTTGATTTAAAGACCCATTGCGATGATCATAACCAAAATTTTGAATATTTTTTGCAAAACACGATATTTTGTTTTGCGTACTTTGTGCGAAAGACCACAAGGACTGTGGACAAAGTAATGATATCCGACAGTTTGAGGGCGTCAAGGCATCGCCAAGAGACAACTTAAATTATATCTATGAAGTACTGAGGAAAATAGTTGACAATAGACGCTCGAACATGTCAAGTCGCAAATTTCAGGAACAAAAATGTCGGGAAGATGTAAAAGATGTTAGATCGAAAATAAATCAGCACTTTGAAAAGTTGGAAAACGCCATTTTAAAAGAAATAGATGATGCATGTGTCTATGAAAAAAAAATCAGAAATACGGAAGATAACTTTACCAATGTTAGCCATCGCATGTCGAAACTGATACAGCTAAAGGTGAATATAGACAATATCGAACAGCATGCATCAAAAATTCAAATTTTTCTCAATGTAAGGATCTCGAAAAAGATGATTATGTTTGTATTTTGTGTAACGAGACAGGTATCATTAACACTATTGAAATGAACATCGGTCAGAATAATCCTTCTCGATTGAAGACGTATTTAAAAATTTTGCTGAGCTTAAACTGAAATTAATTCCAGTAGATATACAGTTTAAAAGGCGAATAGATAAACAAGCTCAAATGGAAGTGCCAATCTTGTCTAGAGATATACAGACCAAGGAAAGACTAGACGTAGAACGGATTGATATTTTTGGAGATGTATCGATAACGGCTCCACCATAACACCCGATGGAAAAATATTATTTGCCGACGCAAAGGAAAGAGAATATTAGTTATAAATTCCGATGGTAAACGATCCAACTGTATAACTTTAAAGCAATCTCCAGCAGGTTGGCATATGCTAACGCATGTTTATTTGTAACTTCATACTCAGAAATGTTGCTATCATGTACTGATTTTACGACTGAGCGAGTAACAAACGAAATCAAGTTTGAGCAGAACTATGAATGGCATCACAACAGACAAAATAATTGTGCACTTATCTGGGGTGCGTTTGTTTTACTTGAATCTGAAACATGATTGTAAATCATTTTTATGTTTCGCCGTTTCTTTTAAATGAAACAGAAACAAGATTTTGAATCATGTGAAACATCAGAGACTAATGATTCAAGATGAAATCTTAACCAAAACACTACGTTTTTAAACGGTTGAAATATGATTTTGATTCACTGAATCGTGATTTTGAAACATGTTTCAGATTCAGGTAAAAGAAACGCACCCCTGGTAAAGAGTACAAAATATTTGATCTAAAATTAAATCAAATAGGAACAGTACCGATAAAATGTTCGTCTGCGCCTAACGTTACATTCCATGTGGATTGCATATATTTTGCTGATTGGAGAGCGAATGTTGTGTTCTGTCATCACATAACTGGGAAAATGCTTTGAAAATTTCATCATAAAGAACTCCTTACTCCCAATGGTGTTGCAACAGATAATAGTGGATATCTTTACGTCAGCAATCGGGGAAATGACAATATCATGATAATTTCTGCCGACGACAAAATTGTAAGATAATTCTGAACAAAACCGAAATCGTGAAGCACTCAACTTCAATTTACCTCAACAAAAGGACAAACCGATTGTTGGTGACCTCAAATGAATCTTCAGAAATAATGTAATTTGATGTATGTGTAAGAGACCAATCATGTAAATTTGGACCTATTGAATAATAAAAACATGTTTTTCGTATGAAATTTATTTTACAATATAACCTGTTTGGCCAAAATATCGACAAACTTCAAGAGGTCAACTATACTGACATGTAAACAGGAGTGTTTAAACAATAACTTGTACCAATTTCTAAATTAAACAAACCTGACCTGATAGCATCAATTTGTGTTAGTTGCATGTCATATACTCCTCTTTTTTTCCAATGTTGCATTATACATAGAAAGCCGATGTTTGTAAGAACATACACATCAAATTTATTTTTAAGCAAAAACATAAAAGTTTTTAAATAGTCTATTGTTCACATTGTTTAACTTCATATCTTACCACGGAATAATCTGAAAATAGGCTGTTCACTTTCTCCGCCTTGAGGTTATTTATCAGCTTAAAGCCTTTTCCTTTACCCAGAAATGACTTATACCTTAAATAGAGTGTTGCGGATGCTTGTTAAGGATTAGGAGTTCTCCTTGATTGTGGCGGGATCCACCTTGTTCATGGTTGTACGTTTTTTTTTTAGTTTTATATTTGAAAACGAATCATATGGGGTAAATGTAAAGGACCGCTGTACAACCACGAGAAGAAAAAAGGGAATATACAAATCAAGAGGTCTCCACATGGCCTTCAACAAGGATGGAATAACACTCGTTGTAAAAAGCTCTAAATCACACCAAATAAACGTGTTACGAAAAATAATACTGCTCTTATCTGAATATTATCATAAATGTTCATTTATCACAAAGAAAAACATAATTTCTGAAATAAGAGTTTTGTTACTATTTCTGCTTTTTCTAAAAAGTTTCATTTTAAATGTGTTTCAACTTTAATACACTGGTAATGTATCTTCGAAAATATTTTAAATAGGGGATGGGAAATAATTTCGTTTTTTGGAAAAACTTCGTATATCTCCAATAAACATGTCAGACACAATGGTATAGTTGTACAATTGAAATATTTTGGTTGCAAAAATCAACTTAACCAATATACGATTGTCACTTTAATATGATAAATATTAGGCTGAAGTTAATAAAATATCGATGCAGAAGCCTTTAACTGAACAAATGCTGAATCATCCAAACAAAAACGACTAGAACAGCAGTTGGACAATGGCATATCATTATAAAAATGTCCAAGAACAAAGTTAATAATAAAGTACATGTCGCATATTGCACAAGTATTATTTTTCTTTGATAATGTCTGATCTGATAAAACTGAAACGGACCATAATGCTCCTCAAAGTTTGGTTTGCTGAGATTCAATTCATCACAGTCCCAACACGACACGGAAGGCACCATGTCTCTATAACTCACCGCAAATTTTTATTAAATAGCGCTTCACTAAAGATACGTTTAACTTGAGAAGCGATTATATATTTTTCTAATCAGAATGAGATGTGCTGATCAATCAAGTCCAGATATTTTTCAGACATACTATTTAAGTAGCGGGAGAAATAAAAAATTATGTTAGTGGTGTGATACCTATTTTGCCGTATGTCTTATGGACTTTGATTTGTTCGGTAATTGTGTTATATACTTTATTCAGTACCGATATTCCAAACTTTGACACAATTTATACTTATGGTGTAAAGATTTTAAAATCACGGCCTTGTAAATCACCTGGACAAAGACCATATGAGCCTTTAACATCAATATGCGTCGGTATATTCTAATTTTATTCTCCAGAACCGCTAAGCCAAATGAACTAAAACTTGGTCTGAAGCATCCATCTTTTCTACCAGTCATGTTATCATCTCTGGTTGTATTTTTGGAAATTGTCTATGTACAATGAGACTCTTGGGTTAACCAGATGAACCATAAATTTATTCTGCTTATAACCTGACAAAGTTACAAAAATAACTCTAATCCCGTTCATTGCTGTCCGACTGAGAGTATTGATTTGCTGTGAAGGACGTTTCAAGTCACCCAAAATCATTTTAGTACAATTTTATCGGTATGAGAGCATTGAGTAATGTTCTTTCACTAAATAATTCTAAGATTGGTGACTACATCGATCGTATCTATCTCATTTGAACTTGAAATTTAGTAAACTACAGACACAACCAATGCTGCTTCACACCTAGACTTACATCTTTTATCAGACAGTCAGGGAGAGTTGGAAACAACTTCACGACAAAAGATGACCGATTTTCCAACTATAATCATTCCGGTCATGAGTACAACATTTGAGTCTCACCCCCTTATGTAGTAAACACCTACTCCTGGGTTTGTGCTGCCTAATAAGATTTTCTTGATAGTGCGATGCTGTTTGCACAAAAGATACTCTACCCTGGATTTTTGATTGAAAGTAAAAGTCTTTAATTTGGAAGGTTTCGGTCGTCATAATGACATGATTGACCGTTACGAAATATTCACAATGTGACAACAGATATCTTCACACTGTTGTAAGTTCGACTCCATTTTTTTTATCGATTATGATTACTGCTTGTGACTTATACTTCTTTGATAACCGAATAAAACGACGTGTGTCACTTGTGAAGCAGATGCTGCTTACTCTTCCAGAGAATCCCATCCTACCCTCATTTTAAAAGTAGTGAAGCGGTTTATTTATTTTTTTTAAAAGTCGCTCCGTTAAGGATTTTAATGCACCCACCTTTCACACGACCAAATTTGATTTATTTGAAAGAATGAATTCTTCTCACTTTGTTTTTTCCACTGGTCTTAAAATTTTCTTATGGTCATGTTTTTTGTAGATCTCACGAGAATACGACTTGCTTAAACAACACGAAAAAAGCGATATTTTGTAAAGAACATTGTTTTATTATCGTAAATAAATTCTAAAAATTGATGTTTTGAATTATTATACTCAAACCAATCTTATTTTCCTCTTTTATGCTTTTTGTTGAACACTAAGGCAGTTTTTCTAAATTGCCGTAATATCGCGAAAATAACTATTTTGTTCCAAGTGATTACTACATTTGAAAACAATGTGTTTTATTTTTAATGTTATTTTTCATTTGCTTAGTTTTTCGTGGGTTTGGTCGATTTTTTCAATCTTTATTTCAAATAAAAGGTTCCCCCGTGATAGATGTTAATTACGGGATATTGTTCTCACTTTCGGCGCGGTCAAATATATATATGCATCCGATTCAATAATTCTGCATAATTAACCTTTCAAAATATAAAATAGAAGATGTGGCATAAAATGTCTTTAATATTTTAATGTTTAACATAGTTTTGCTTAAGTAATAATTTGATTTAAAATTTAAGTTATTTTAAAATACGAAATTACCAATGTAAAATTAATATGGAAAATTTAGGTATGCCATATAAACATTTTAAGGACCAACCTCTCATCAGTGGCACAGAACCGAAACATAGGCATTTAAAGATTCAAATATAGCAAGAGAAGCACTCAAATCCAAACAAATCGAAATGGGAAGCCTAATCCGACGACAGGGACAATGACTAAGTGCATTACTTTTCGCGGCCTTTCCGTATTTTCAGTGTTTTAGAATTTTAGCAAATGCAGCAAAGTTTTGTAAAATTTGATGTCAGACAAGTCTGATAACTGGGCTGGCGAATACCCTCGGGGACCAATGTTCCACCAGCAGAGATATCGACCCAGTGGTTTCAAAATACAAAATTACCAATGTTAGATAAATATGAAAAATTTATATTTATAATTGTAACGGAGACAACCAAGCAATAACTTGCATCCCATACTCAGATGGACTATAAAAAGTTTATTTTATATAAAACTAATGTTAAACTTTATATTTAGATGAATCTTAATTATACTTCAACATGTTTGAAACTATTTTTATTTCAGACACAATGTATAAGTGGGGGTCTGGGTGGTCGAGTGGTCTAAGAAGTAGATTTAATCTTACTTGTACAGATTAATGTAGCCTATGACCTATAAGGCGTACATTCGCGCCTGAGTTTGTACCATACAAAAAAGGGTTGCCTCTAACTAAGGTTTGTCAGTTACCTACCTAAGTCAGGTGGTTCTCTCCGGATTCTTCGGCTTCCTCCACCAGTAAAACTGAGGTCGTGATATGACTGAAATATTAAAGAAAGTAGCGTTTTACCCGAATCAAATAAACAAACAGACCATTATTGATAAAAACTAATAGTAAAGCAGTAAAAGCAATGGCAAACTCCAACCAGTCTTAAAATAGGAAACAAGCAAAGATAATCAGCAAAACCATCAATGTAACAAAAAAAAAAGAACACAACAGAAACTAAGAAACAAACCCTTCAATGCAACAAAAGCCGGGGGTAAACTCCGGTGATCCGGAAAGGTAACTAGGTCCTGCCTCTATAAAACACTCGTTATAATACCTGTATAAAATAAAAAAGGGGGATATGGAGTAAATATTCATGACACAAAATGCAGATATTCTGTCACAGTCTGAGGTAATGAATAGGTAACATAATATCTTGTAATCGTTAAACAAACTTTTGATAAAAAGGGTATGAAAAATAGGGAATGAGGAGCAGTTCCTGTTTCATTAATGATATTTGTCAGCATATTTATGTTATAATGTGTATGATAAGTCACAATATTTTTCAATAAACATGATCATCTGTCTTGTAAAATAAAAGTATATCAATCTAGATCTTAAATATATTTTTAAAATAAGGTGAATTTGATAGGCTAAATCCACATTTCTACGAGTAACCTCTCATCAGTAGCATAAAGAGTCATTGACTCAATCATTGTGAAAGAAGTACTCAGTTTTGAACAAATTGAAACAAGGAGCCAAATTCAACTATAAAGGCAACTAATCCGTGCAATACGTTTCGAAACTTCTCCGTTATTCAGTGGTTTGGAATTAAAACATAGACAGTAAATTATATAAACAAAACATTATTTGATAAATTTCATGTCAGACAAGTCTGGCAACTGGACTGGTTAGTACCTTGGGGGACCTATGGTTGTGACAACATGCAAGTTTTCCAATGAAGAATAATAGTGAAATTTGATTTGCTTTATGCGCTTTTAACGAGTAATCTCTATCAATAGCATTAGAACCAGAAGATAATGAGACGTGTTAAAGGAAGAACTCAAATCCAAATAAATCGAAAAGTAAAGCATTGTCCAGTAGTAGGAACAACTACTGAATGCAATACGTTTCGAAGCCTCTCCCTATATTCTTGGGTTTATAACTATAAATTATAAGTTCTGTCAATCATTATTTAATGAATTTGTCATGTCAGACAAGTCCTGTAACTGAGCTTGTGAATACCCTCGGGAACCTATGGTCCAACAACAAGCAAAGCACCTAGTGTTGTTATAATTAAAATTTACCAATGTTGAATAAAGTATGGTTAATTCTGATATGTTACAAGCTACATTGTTCAGGCGAGCTAAATGTTATATTTTATTTGGCGTGTCTGTTGCTTGGTCTCTGACTGATCGACCAATCGACCTCATCTCACTTCCATTTCGGGCTAATGCCATAAAGATTAAGAGGAATCATCACCAGAATATATTTAAATGTACTTTCTCTAAAACTAAATACTGCCTTGCATATAGGTTGATATTACAATAAGTAAATTGACACAATTAAATTTATGAAAATATGTTTAGTTGTCAATATTCTTTATCTGAATATCAAATATTGTCATCTTGATTAATAAATTAAATTGTCTGTTTTAATGGTGTCTATCGTAAGGTATGTATACACTAGGAGGTGCAACGTTCATTAATATCTGCAAAAAGGTCTCAATTGTTTCTGAAAAAGAAATACATGTTAATTCAAACTATGAACCTGCGCTCGCTGCTAATGCAGCACTAAATAAGTGTATTTATGACAGAAAGTGTTAATGAATTCTAATTGAGACAAAACAAATCCATAGATACCAAACTGAACCGACAGAGATTGTTTAGTCTGAAGACAGACAAGACCAAAGCCAACAAAGCAATACGAAAAAGATTCATCAGAATACAAAACACTACATAGAAAGCTAAAGCTTGTGTAACACTAGCCCTACTTAATGAGGTGAATTCAGGTGCTCAGTAAGGAAATAACTTCTACTCCACTAATGGGATACGTCGTATAACACGGTGGTCAAAGAGTGTGGTAAGTAGCAACCGGTATAAGATCGAATTCGAAGTAACGACAGTAAGATGATATGATACTTTTTATGAAAAATTGCTACCGAAATGAAATGCAAAGATAACGAATAAACGAATAGAATAACCGTACTCTCAGTGTTTTTTTAAAAAAAAAAAATGTTGGCTTTAGTACGAATTAAATTTAACAAAAAGTAGTCAAGAACTTGCCTGCAATTATGAGTAAAATACTTGTAAGTTCCAAATTTGAATTTAAGTTTATCTAAACCCAGATATAATACGAAAATGAAGAAATATGGGGTAAATGTCAAGAAAGACTACACTCCAACCACGAAAAAAAACCGAGGGAATTCACAAATCTAGAGGTTTTAAAGACCTTAAAGCTATTGCGACAACACATGCTCAACCGGGATACATGTTTGCCCATTAAAAGGCACGGGATTAAATTCGGTTGTAGATTAAGAAGTGTCAGAAATGGATCGTACGGACGATAGGTCGTCCTTACAAGAAAATTGATGTTATTGAAATTTAATTTGCCGGAAAACATCCAGTAAATTTATAAATCAAAATAGATAAATTAATTATTCATTTGATTTAAGCCCACCCCCAAGGAAGATTTTAGTTGAAGCTTGACGGTGTAAACGTCAGAGATACTTCAACAAATGTTTCAACTGAAAAGTTTAATTCGACTGTCATTTGGTGGATGGCTGTCTCATGGACTATCATGCCACATCTCCTATTTATATAACATTATAATATCCAGTGTGGTATACCAATGTAGGAGACGGGTTTGATCCTTAGCGGCTCAAAGACATTAAAACATTTAGTCACGAAGCACTTAGGAGTTAGAATAAGACTGGTCATCCCAGAATCAGGTAAGGTGGCATGTTTTTCTGTGGACTGTTGCTTTCATGAGCTAGCATTTTAAAAAATCAAGCACAGAGTGTGCGTCTAGAACAATGAATTTATTAAAAGAAAACAATATCAATTTGATGCACTGTATGAGCATTTCGTTGATTGACAACTTGTCAGCAGTGCTCGAAGTCAAAATGTTCGAAACCCGGTTAAAATACAATGAGAATAAGTAATCACAAACACCAGAACAAAAACTATCTAAAAATCAGGAGTACAAACCCAGCCAAGATTTATCTCTGCAGCAGACGGAAGAGCCTTTGAAATTTATGGTATTTTTTCATTAATTTTGAACGGAAAATTAAAGGCATTTATTTATAATGAATCATGACAGGATAAAAATTCTGGCTACTGGGCGGCGAATGTCTTCGAAACTAACACTCCACCAGCAGTGACTGACACCCAGTGGTAGTACATTTAACAAATGAATCACAAAATACCAAAAACCAATTTGATTCACTGTATGAAACAATCTAAAATGCATTTTGTTAATGTTGGAAATCCGGTTAAAATTACAATGACAATTAATAAGCACAAACATCAGAACCAAAACAATCTAAATAAACAGGATTCCAAACCACTGTCTCTAACCTTATTCCATAGAATTGCTTTTGGATATTTAAAACCTTTATCTTCGGAATATTTCACTAATTTGTTGTCAAGACGTATAACCCAGTGAGTCGTCCAATAAAATATCAAAATAAATGTACTGCCCTCACCAGATACATTTCTGGCACATAAAACTGTTTTAGATGGGCATTTTCCATTGTAATTTTTTGTCTTCTAAAATACAAAAAAATTTAAAAAGGAATGATAACAACCATTTACCTGTATAAATTGTTTCATTGAAATGATAAAGAAACTTTGCAAGTACATTTAAAGTTATATTTTACTTCATGGGAATTCTACAGGGCATTTTGTAAAACCCCCGTGGAGTGAGTCTGCCCCTTTGGTATCTTCGAATTCCTTTTATCTCCCTTTTACATTATAAATCCCATGGAGACATTTATCTTCCTCCAGGTTCATTTACAATTAAAAAGAACATTGTTTTTTAATAACATACTATTGTTCACAATATGTCTTCATAACTTGATCCTGAGCTTGAAGCGGATATATTTGTCCTTAAATTGTCCTATCATTAAACTAAACGAAATAAACTTATCTTTTTCTGTTTTCTGTGTTATACTTTTATATATATTTAGTCAAAAACACATTTTATCAACGAAACTGTTCTAGGTTCACAAACAGTAATGTAAAAGTAGCAAATTTCGCGGTGTGTATTTATTTTCTTTATCTTCGCGGCTTTTTGCGAAAATATGCACTTACGAAATGCCAAAATTTACATTGAAATTTAACAGAAATGGGATTTTGTCGAAAAGAAAACAGGCTAACATATACGGAAGAATGATTCTACGAAAATTGCAATTCCGGTCAATATATTATTTGGAGACCTGATCATGGTCGTAGTTTACAGAACACAAAAGAGATAAAAAGTATAATACCCCACTCAGTCATATCGCGGCGGTCAGTTTTACTGGTGGTGGAAGCCGGAGTACCCGGAGAGAACCACCGACCTTGGGTAGGCAAATGACCAGTATAATAGCGGTCAATATGTATAAATATATTTTCAGTGCTTTATAATTTTAACAGATGCAGCAAATTTCTGTAAAACATTGTTTGATAAATTTCATGCCAGACAAGTCTGACAACTTGGCTGGTGAATACCCTCGGGGAGTCCTGTCCACCAGCAAAGGCATCGACCCAGTGGTTTCAAAATACAAAACTACCAATGTTGAGTAAATATTGAGAATTTATGTATGCTATATGTACACTTCATGGAATAACCTCTCACCAGTAGCAATAGAACCAAAACAAAGGAAGTCAAAGATCCAAAACATAGTAAAAGAAGCACTCAAATCCAAACAATTCGCAACGGGAAGCCAAATCCGACGACAGGGACAACTACTAAGTGCAATACTCTTCTAGGCCTTTCCGTATTTTCATTGCTTTAGAATTTAAACAAATGCAGCGAATTTATGTTAAACATTGTTTGATAATTCATGCCAGACAAGTCTCACAAGTGGGCTGGTGAATACCCTCGGGGAATCCTGGTCCCCCAGCAGAGACATCGACCTAGTGGTTTCAAAATACAAAATTACATAATGTATAGACTGTTTCTGGAAGTTGTAGCTGCAGAACACAGATAGTATAAAAAGTATAATACCTGCTAATATGTATTATGTACAAACCTGTTCCTGGAAGTCGTAGTTTAAAGAATACAAACGGTATATATAATAGCACGCCCGCCAAGAGAAATGACAGTGCATACCAAAACTCTGTTTTCACTGGTGCTAAAAACGGTGCGATCAACATATAGATGGTGAATACTATCACAATGACTGGCACAATAATTGGAACCTGTAAAGGTACAACAAAATTTTTCTGTTGTTCATTCGTCGCGGAGATTACATAGCTTCTTACAGGAAACTTAGAAAAAAATAAAAATCTTTACGTATCAAAAAGACAGTTAACAAAATGAACCCTACACATTAGGAATGGTCTTAATCACACAACAATATTTCCTGTGCTTATACAGATATTGACAGAGATGGTGTATCTCAAGAATAAGAAATATGGGTGAAAATTAGCTAGTAGTAATTTCAGTTAACCGTTGATTTTACCGATACTTTTTCGGTCTTTCGGTGTGAAACAATTTACTTAGATTTTTCGATCAGCTTCGTTTCAAAAGTTTTCATTTTCTGTCGCTTTATTGTAAATGAAAAGAAATTATGAACAACACGCTAGCTTTATTCAATCGTTAGCAATTTCGATATTTGCCACTGAATTATAATTAACAAAATGAAACACAAATTAACAATGACTTTTAAATACACGGGTTAAACCGGGACTTCTTCAGGACTTTTAACTTAATAGTGGTTAACGTTTAAAAAGGACTTTCAGGTGGTCAATGTAAGATCTAAACCTTTTAATCCCCAGTTATGGGACTCCTCTGTATATTCAATTTGCGACGTAAAGTATAACCAACCTTAAAAGTATTGGTCTAGCATTTCATTTCAGGAATATAAACAGTTATATATATAATACCTTAACAGTTCGTTCAACGTGTTTCATCCGAAAATGAAGGATGATATGAGCTACCATTATTAAACCATTAAATATCCAGCTAATGAAACCAATTAAATTCAGCATTTTAGTCAGATCAGCAGGAATCATCATGATGAAAGCTAAAGACATCTGAAATATAGAAATATATAACAATGAATAAAGGTAATTAAAAAGAATTCGTGGATACCAAAGGGACAGACTGAAATCGTTAAATCAGAATACAGACAAGACCATGGCCAATAAAATAAGAAACAAAAGACAAACATAGTAAGCACAACACTACACTGAAAACCAGAGTAACACGAACCCTACAAAAAACTAGGGCGAGTTCAGGTGCTCTGGAAGGGTAAGCAACTCCTGCTCCACTAGTGGCATATTCGACATATAATCCATTTGGTAAATCATATAAACATTTGAGCAATTCAAGATGACGACACAACAAAACCTAAATTCATTCTCATACAAAAAAGCAAGAAGAAAAAACCAATGCATGTCAAAACACATATTTCGATAATGCGCAATGATAAATAAAATCATATAGAAAATGAATACAAATACAAATTCTTAAGATGTTAACAATCTTTGAAAATAAATGCCTCGATATCAATAACGTACAGTTGCTATCCAATTTTGGATTGTTTCATACTAAAATATTGTTACGTTTTACTTTGCATTTTTTGCAAAAGGTAAAAAAGGTATGAAAATCTTGATGGAGCATGGCTAATTTTGTTTGCATTTTTCAGTTCTACACGTGTCCGTTTGAAACAATATATTTTGTGTAATAACATCTTAGGGGTAAAATCACATTTATAGAAATAATAAGTGAACTTTTTGTGTTGCTAGAGACGCAAAAACTACAAGAGATGTTGTGGAAAAGTAATTATTTCTCTCTCTCTTTTTTTTTATAAAAGAAGGATTTAACATACCGACCATAACAGTAATTGAGTTAAGTGTACCGGTAACGCTGAAGATTTTTTTCTATTCACTAAATAGAAATAAAAAGAGGGTGAAGCAAAGGAAACACAATAAAAGCACAGCACGACACGTGATCAAAAGATTATTATTTTCTCTATTATTTGTTCAGTGTAGTTTACATGTGAATTACGGACAGGTATAGTTTTGTTGGATATTTATTAGATTATTAGATGTCATGATTTAATTAGTACTTGCAACTGTAACAACGGCAGGCAACGGTATACTGTTATTGACATTGAGGTAGGAAAGGAATTCTGGGAAAAGTCCTTCTCGAGCTGCAGCAAAGAACAATCTATAAAATAACAAATAATATACTGTGAGTTTACTCATTGTGTCTTAATTGTTAGATTGTTATGATTTAAAACGAATATATAAAACTTTTGATTTTTTCGCTAGTAAAAAATCACGTTTAGATTCACCAGTTCCGTACGTCGGTTTTTTTTAAGAAAACTAAATATTATCTGCTTTTTAAAAACCAATTTTTGTCGAATGAAATCGATGACAATAATGAAAGACGAATAATAAATTTAAGTAAAATCAATTAGGTCGAGCTGAGCTGTATCACATTTTTGAAATCTTTATTAAATTTAACGAATAGTATATCAATTTGTTCTACAATGCATTTCTTTTGAAGTGCAACGTCAATCAAACAGGGACCTGTTACTGGAAAATCTTCTACGTTCCCTCTTTATAATAGAACCCTTTACTAGTTCGTTGTGGTAAACTTAACGGGCTAAATTTTCCGTCGACACCTAAGAGCTCGAAGTTTTACACACCCAGCTTAAGTCTCTTGTTGATTAATTATTTTTTAAATCGCTTTGTGCGAGTCGTACATGATTATTGTTCTATAGACCCCCCAAAAAAGATCTAGATAGTACCTTTCTACACTGGTTCAAACCTGGTATTACCTTGGCATTGCGAAGCTGCTTGCATTCAATGTTCCATATACAGAGCAAGCAACAACGATGGGTATCAAATTTACTGCTTTTGGTATCACGTATTCAGCCCAAGACTACAATTAGGAAGGCAAGACTTTAAGTGGCAGTCTTTTTAAAATGCATGCAATATCGATGGTGAAGTGATACATGGGGTGTAAAAACCCACCAATCTGTAGTTGATTTTTCAGACTTTATACCTCATATGAAAATACGACTACAGCCGTTTCTCTGTCAAGGCTTGTACTTTTGAGAAAAATCATACATTTATATCTCGAAGAAATCAACTAAATCAAGAATGATAACTCTTGCAAATGGTCGTTTTTATGTACATTCTATATTATTTTTATCTAAAAAATACAAGGCTTAAATGACAAACAAAGACTGGTTATGTATACAGGAACAGATTCTGACTTTAAAACAAGTTAGTTTGGTGGGTTTTTGATATGGATGAATCACCTCCTGTATGATTTTTATGTGGACTGGTACTTAAAATAATTATTACAAAATGTATCAATGTAAAGACGATAGGAAATTACAGCGTATACACAACATAGTATGGTTGTAAGGATAAATATTAGACTATGGGTATTTCAACAAGTCATTACTGTGATTCTGTGATTGTGATGATGAACATCTTCAATTATGACACAGACACAGACGCACCCATTGTCATCGACACAGCACATTAAGGTGTCCCAAAATGACTCCAAAAGATATTTATTTATATAGAAATCTCTAGTATGCATTTCATTCACACGCAACTATATGCCCTGTAGCATTTATACTTAAAAATGTGTAAAATTCATGCTTTGAAAAACTAGTAATGAATCCCAAATAAGTAATACTTTTATCTGTTCTCATGTATATTGCCAATGAATGACTTACTACGCCTGTGGCCCAAGATGATAGAAATTCCGGTTTGGTCAAAACACTTAGATACGACACATTCACTAAGATGTAGAGTAACAAAACAGTCAAAATTGATGTTATTATACACAACGGAAGGTTTCTATAAAATAATAAAAAATCAATTCATAATTTTTAAAGACAAAAAGTATTTTTCGTCTTAAAATTACAAGTTAAATATTTCTAACAGTTTGCTTAAACAGATGACATTGTTTCACTTTTAAAATATTGAAAATCTAAGTGTCAGCTGAAAAAAACCGCATGGTTTTGTTTTTTTACTTTTTATTTTCGTTTTCAAGAAACTTTTCCGATGTTCATCTTTGCTTTTTACCATTTGCAACACTGATATCATTATTTTGATACTCCCTGTTAATTACAGAAAATTGTCCATATTATCAAGGTTATTCAAAATAAGACAAAACCTCAATCACATTTGACCCTGAACAACAAAATAGGATCAAGGTTAATGACAGATCCAAAAATTACCTTTATCTAAAAAACGATCGGATAATTTCATGAAAATTGAATATAATTTAATTTGTGGCACCATAATAAATGTACAAGTACTTTAATATATACAAACCGTTTGGGATTTTTTACTTCTTCTAAAACGACATTAAGCAGTGTCCTATGGAAATAAATAAAGTATGAATCTACTACAAATTTAAAGTACTTGCTGTAATAGAAAACCTGCATTTTTAGGAACAAGCTGGTCTACCTTAGAAAAATATTATTTAAGCATTATCTCACATCTTGTTTTCCTAAAATTTTCATCCAGTTTTTAAGAATGCAATATTAAATCTTGAACTGTACTGTATTTCATTACGTGCCATGTTCAGGGACTTTGTAGTCTTTGTCAACAACAACGTTTACTACACTGCAGGCATAAACTAAGGGACTTATCCCTTTGTGCGTATTTTTTCTGTGATAATAGTTATTGTTTAGGTTATTTTCTTCATTCTAGTACGTTTTATACAGTTTTTAAAAAATTATTTTGACATTTTGGCCATATCAAACAGACGTTTTAAAAACATAATGAAGAAACGGCAAACGGATATGAAGTTAATGACCCAAAGAAACTAATTTAATCACGTAATAAAAGCAGAAATCCAAATGCAAATAAACATCCCCGTAACTGCTGTCCGTCACCTAAACGTTACAACAACTTCATACAATGAACAATTCCACTATTTGCTGCATGCGCCTGTCCTAAATTAAAACCGTAAATCGAGATATTGGTTTTTTGTTTTTTTAGGCTTTTTGGCCACCATGAATTCATATATTTTAGTTTGGCCATTTTAATCACCTTTTATCGGTTACCAGCCAATATTTTTGCAAAAAAAACTAAAATCAAACTACTAGCACTTTGTTAAGATAATCATAAAGACAAAAAAATACCTGTATTCCTTAATAGATGTATGATATATTTATTTATTTTAGTTATAACTTGCTAGTTTAAGTTAAACCTCGGTACGCTGGTGTGTAGTTATATCTAGAAACAATAATTTGTTTATAAATAACGGGTGTTGCGCGCAGGACAGGGGATGCTTACCCTTCCGGAGCACCTGATCCCACTCCTGTTTTGTAAAGGAGTT
>JARWCS010340192.1:0-11603 GCA_034783895.1 Geukensia demissa | reverse complement strand
GACTTAATAGTTTAAAAGAAGATTTTCAAGTGGATTTGGTTAAGGGTCCTATGTTAAACTAAGTTCGGACATCTTGTTTGGCTGTTGAGGACACAAGACAAAATTTTGGTAGAGGACCATATAAAGACCATTCCACTGAAGCTTGGTTGTAATTAGTTCAACAGTGTCAGACAAGAAGATTTTCTAGTGAAATTTCCTATGTTAAAACTAAGTTTGGCTATGGAAACCATCTTGGTTGGTTGGAGGGGATGCAGGACACAATTTTGGTCGAGGACCATGTAGGGACCATTTAACCAAAGTTTGATTACAATTGACTAAGTAGTTTCAGACAAGAAGATTTTCAAGTAAATTTCCCATATGGTCCTATGTTAAACTAAGTTTGGCTGTAGCGATTAATTTTGGTTGGAGACATGACAGAAACAATTTTGGTGTGGGACCAAGTTAGGACCATACTCCCCAAAGTTTGGTTGCAATTGGCTTAGTAGTTTCAGACAAGAAGATTTTTTTAGTGAATTTCCCATAGGACCCTATATTAAACTAAGTTTGTCTGTAGCGGCCATCTTGGTTGGTACAGGTAGATTATGGCACTCATACCTTTATAGTACCTGAAAATGGAGCTAAACAATACTGAACCAAAGTCACTGCAGCATGAAATGTAGGTCAAAGTAATCCAAATTTGTTCCATCTGAACTGTACTCTCCATGATGAATTTGCATGTAGAGTATGACATTTATACATATTTATACATACATTTATAGTACCTGAGAAATGGAGTCGAAAAATTTAAGCCACTGGAGTGTGAAATGTAGGTCAAAGTGATTCAATTCCTGTGCATCTGAATATACTCCAAAGATAAATATACAGATAGAGTATGGCACTCACAACATTTGGAGCTAAACACAAAATTTAACCAAAGGCACTGGAGCCTGAAATGTAGGTCAAAGTGATCCAAAACCTGTGTATCTGGACTCTACTCCCAAGATGAATATACAGGTAATGTATGACACTCATACTTAATATAGTGACAAAAATTGGAGCTAAATGCAAAACTAAATAGAACGGAGATACAGAGGGTAACACTTTATGCTTCTTTGAATTCATCGGGGGTGGGGGGGGGAGCATGAAAAATTATGTCTGTGTGCTCATTTACAAAATACATGCAATCTGTGAAATCAAAACTAAACAGAAATAACAAGACTTGCATAAAAACTTCTCAAATCTCATTTTAAGGTGTGTTTAATAGAATTATGAAAAGAAAAATTGGAGTTACTGGAAGAAAATACTATAATGAAATGGATAAAACCAGAGGAGTTTGAAAATCTGACAAAAATGGCTGAACAGTGAGCAGCCTTAACAGTCTCACCCTACACACATGAGGTCTTCAGCATCTTCCCGTGATAAGTTGTGAATACCCAAAAACCAGGAAATACCAATGTACCCAGAACAGAAATATAAAGTGCCTATTCTTCCTTGGAGGAGGGATTTAAATGGAAATGCTTAAATTGTAATTCTTACTTTAAAAAAAGGTACAGAAAGTACTTTAAGTTTTTGCCATGTTGGCAAAGAAACTTACATCAACATTTGAACTTCGTCAATCAAGATATGCAGTTTGAAATAATCCAAAACTATATTCATTTGTTCACTGTTATTACGTACAATCCATACCCATTACTATTCCATTTTTTTATCAAAAAGAATATTTTCATTTCCTATCAGAGATTCGAAATCTGAAACATCCACCACAACAATGAAGTCTTTCATTTATTCAGCTAAATGAAATCTTTCTATTAACCAAATCCTTTAAAATTTGAATACATATAAAGAATTAGGAATTTCCATTCACAAGTCTCAATCCACATTTTCATCATGTAAAGTTTTATTTTAAATAAATATTGTAATTAGTTTCCTATTTATAAAACATTTGAAATGTGCTCAATCATAAATGAATCAATTACGTGGAAAAGAACTTTCGAAAAATATATAAATGTATTATTGACTGATTTAATTCATTTAGTAAGAAGAAACATGTCACATGTACATTCCAAACATTCCACGGCCTACAACTTCAACAGGATTGGACTACAGATTTTATTCTCATCTTTCACCAATTTGTGAATTGTTATATAAAAATGTACTGAAATTCACCAAGAAACTTATCATGACAAATCTTATCCATTATCCTGGAAATTTTACAAAATAATAAGCTAAAATTTTAGCCGACTAATGAACTTCACAAAAAACCCAACTCTGATCAAGTGTAAAAAAGTGGTCATTTTGACCATTTCTAGGACTTTCTGGTTGA
The DNA here is from genome assembly GCA_034783895.1 of Geukensia demissa. Lineage (NCBI taxonomy): Eukaryota > Metazoa > Mollusca > Bivalvia > Mytilida > Mytilidae > Geukensia > Geukensia demissa. The sequence goes on along the minus strand of JARWCS010340192.1, from coordinate 9,301 downwards.
CATGGAAACTGGACCTTTAGACCCAGACGCTTCAGACTGTTGCTTCAAGTAATATTTGCCTCAGTCATCCCAAACATGCCTAATGGGAGTGATGCATTTGTGAGACATTGCTCTCGGCATGGCGTTTGAAGTCCCTAGGGGCCCAAATTCTGAATTCTTTTATTAATATTTCATGCAGTCTGCCATATGCATCAACCCCAGCTCTCCTGACAAAAAAAAAGTGACAGGGTTTTTGCCCATAGATAAATACCCATGAGGTACAAATAACAGCTCACCCCAGGCCAAACAATGCCATTGGTGACTTTTGACCTTTTAGGGAACATTTATTTTGTTGGGCCTGTTGCTAGCAAATTGAAAATTTTATTAGTTTGTGCTTTTTCTTACAGCCACAAGATCTGCTCATGTAACAAGCCCTCACAGTTCAATCTCAGGGTCTTTGGGGGATCTCCAGGGGTCCAAAACCCAAGAATGGGAAAAAGATGGGTCTTATAGGGTTATAAAAAGTATTTTCTGCTTTGCCATCTTGTAGGTCCAAAATAAGAGCTAGTATTTCAGAAAGTGATTTATAGTAAGGATGATTTTATTTCTCATAAATAATGTTACCTCTTATTCTGTCAACATATACAAAATGCAAGAGAAGGGAGACAACTCATGGTAAACTGTAAAATTTGGTTCATATTTATACAATCCCACAATACTGAGAAGGCATTTTTTCAACATTTGAAAACAAGCTTTTCCTACTTTAAAAAAAATTATTAAGCTAATAATTTAGATATTTGCCTTGAGTTAAAAATTGCAAAATTAATACAACTTATGTCCCATTTCAAAAAAATATAAAATTTATTTGTATTAACTCAGAACAAGTGAGAAATGCTAAGATTTAAACTTATCTCGTCTTAACTTTCAAGAAAAAAACAACACCATGGAGAAACAAATTATATATATTGGGGGCAAAAACAAACAATAACTTTTGAAAAATGATAAAAAGTAAAGAAAAAATATATATTCGTAACTTGTAAAGTTCACTACATCAGTATATTTGGGAATTTTGTTTTTCTCCCTGTCTATGCCTCAGATCAATCTTTTTTTATTTTTCTGAATCATAGAATTGTTCCACTATATAAATAAACATATGTTACACCATTGATTTTTATTACTCATCCTGAGGTGAAGAACATCTACTTGTAAACAGCAGTGACAGAGTTATGTCCCATTTGTGTGTTTGAAAACAAACCAGGGTTACCTCCATTTGTATGTTCTAATGAATTTTAAATCATGTATTCAATTTGAAAATTTGATAGCATATAATACAAATAAGAGTGGCTAATTAATTTTATTTGGGGGGGGGAATGTCAGTGATAGTAGACCAAACTATTTTCCACTGAAGAGAGAAATATTTGAATAAAATTGAATAACTGGGTCCTGATGGCTTAAAAGATGAAGGATAGCACTTTCCCTGCTACTGCACATCATCACTTTGTGATATTCTAAGATATTCCATTTTTCATGAAAATAAGCAGAAAATAGGGTACTTCCCAAGTAGTTTTAGTAGGTGTGGACACAGTAATGAAACTGAATCAGTGATGATTTGGACTCCTTTATCCTTAAAACCAAAGGAAGTTTTGTTGCATTTTTATTAAAGAATAAATTTGAAAAAAAAAACTAACAAAATCTGTTGAATTGGCAGGAAAAGGATTTCTTTTGATTTCCTATAGGTTTTGTTTATTAAAACCACTGAAGAAATAACTATGTCTCAAAACACATTTTAAGGTGTGTTTAATGAAATTATGAATAGAAAAGCAGGAGTCATTGGGCAAAAACTATTAATGCTATACAATGGACAAAACCAGAGGAGGTAGAGAATGACAAAAAAGTTTGAACTTAAGCAGGGAACATCCTTAAGCTTTATGAATACTCACCAACTTCCTACTTCTTTTCGTTCAACAGGGTCAATAGTTGGGGAGCTGTCACTCATGGAATCAATTGTATCAAGTTTTTGTAAATAAGCTAAATATTGACGATCATCCGACTGCTGTAGTTCTGATAAGTCAAAAACCTCGTCACTGTCTGCACTACTAGATTCACGTCTTTGATAAAGTCTCTTGTGACCTTGTTCTCGGAAAGACCGAGACATATTTTCCATTCCTGCTATGGAATATTTCCTTGGATTTTCACAACTTCTGCTAAGACACAGTGTTGTGTGAGCAGATGACAGTTTTGGAGCTTCCATTGCTATAAAGAATAAATAATTTGACTTTGATGAAGTAAAAATATTTCAAACAAACAAAAATGTCTATTCTAGTACATGGTTAAAATGAAAGATGAAATTTGTTTTATTAGAAAGTAAATTTTTGAGTATTAATCAATCTACATAAATTAGCAAATAATTTTAGTACATTGTATTGTAAATTCACTGTACTTCTGTCTGTCAATACCATGGTAACAAATATTATCAAAAAAATTTTCTTGGGTGACATCATGTAACAAAATTAATATGCCTACCAAATAGTTCATTATTTGAAAAATTGACTAGGATTATAATAAATGCAATTTTTTTTATTTACTGATGTGAAAACTCAGCATTTCACATTTGACTTATTCAGGTAGTGTAAAAAAATGAGTTTAGTATACACAATATTGTTTCTCACTGATAAATGTGAGTTCATTTTATAATAATGACAAGACAAGGTGGGACAGTGATGGAAAATCTACACGAAAATTTATACAAAATTGTAAGACATCAATATGTGAAAGTCATACGGACAATATACAGAGATGTGAATTACATGTTGATAAAACTTGTTTTATTTTTTTTAAAAGAAGAAATGTTAGAAAAATGAAGTAAAACTCAATACCTTAAAAAGAATTCAACAGCTACTGAACAAATCACAACATACAAATAACAGCTATATAATTAACACATCTGCCTTAATGGGCTTATGGTGGCATGTTCATCTCAAGTGCTAGGGGTTACTGGTTGGAGACCCAATCTCTCCAGATACCCATTCTCGCCAATGCAATCATTGCAGAAAACTATATTATTTCAAACAAGAAACAGCATTTGGTGACATAGATATTTGTCTTTCCAAATCACTATTTTTCTTACTAAAAAGAATTTTCGTTAAGGAGAAAACTGTTGTGTGGCAAGATTGGGTACCTGGCAAGATAGGGTCATCCGCCAGTAGTGAGTTTGATACCAGACTTGACATTAAAATTGGTATTCACTGCTTATGCTATAAGCTAGCAAGTTAAGAATGCAGCTCAAAGGGTTGGTCTTGTACAAAGCAATGGTCATTCAATTATGACACATCAATTTGCACTCAGACTCAATATGTTTCACTGGATTTTAGCATTAAACATTTGTCTGGTGCGAGACAGGGGATGCTTACCCTTTCGAAGCACCTGATCACACTCCTGTTTTGTAAAGGAGTTTGTGGAGTCCAAGCCTTTGTTTTTGTTTATTTTTTTATCGTATAGTTTGTTTCAAATTTGTCATGTCTCTTTGGACTATGCACTTTTGATCTCTAGCATGGATATTCTAGACTTACCATTGAGGTTAAATCAATCAACATATTAATACTAGTTGTTTCACTATTTTTTACCAAGCGAACTTCTTTTTCACAAACCACTTGATAGACTTTCAAACATGTGACCGCTATACATACATTTTTTAAGGATTTATGTGTGGGTAAATCTCAAAGATGATTTGTGAAACAGCTTCCCCCTTCCATATTCTTTCTTTTAAATATTATTACAGAGTTTTTTTCTTGTGTTGTATGTACGTAGGTCTTATAAGCTTCCCTCTGCTTGAGTTGTATGCTCTTACTTATTTTTGGGTACTGGAATGAAGGTAAATCCATAAAAGCACTTTACATGCAGTTAAATTTTTGCTTTGAATATTTCTTATAACCCAAAGTTGTAGATTGTGTCTTTCTGGCATATATTCAATATTCTTTCTTTTAAACATGTTTCTATCTAAATCCTAGAACATTGACTACAAATTGGTGAACCAAGTTTATTACTGGATACAGCTATATTACAAATTTCACAGAATTCCTTAAAAATATAACAGCTTGGGTGAAAAAAAACTGATATTTCAAAACAAATTAATATAATCACAATGCAATGTGTTATAGCTAAATAAACTACCACATGTGCAGGGTTAGAAATTCATAAAATATGTGTGTTCAAACAATCTCCATTATTAAATTAGTCTTTGGATGTTGGATTAAGTATCAACAAGCTAAAGCACTCTTTTTCTGATACTTTTGAAGCAATTGTCACATGATCATCATAAAATTTTTCTGTAAATTTAGCTTTTATTGTCATCATAACAAACAGAAAATTTTGCAATACTATTCCAAAAGACATTTATACACAGCCAAATGTGCCACAAAAAAAATTCGCATGAAATCGACACAAATTTCATGCAAAATTTTTCACACAATTTAATAAAAAATCGATCAGCACATGTAATTCATGCAAAAAAATTCGTATGAAATCCATGTCATTTTCGTGTCAAAGTCAAATGATATTTTTTTACATGTGGTGTGGAATTTTTGGACATTTTTTATGGAAAATTTATTATTTGCATGGAATAGCATGTTCTAATAACATGAATTTGATGCGAAAAATTTTGGCATCAAATTCACATGAAAATATTTAGGTGTGAAAATGACACGAGAAAATTTCACAAGGATTTTGTGTGTATTTTTCATGCCAAAATGACACGAAAAATTTTCATACAAAATTCATGTGTAATTCATGTAAAAATGATATGAAAAATTTTACGCTTGAAATTCATGCGTGGCACATTTTGCTGTGTACAGGATTAAGATATGATTCCTGGAATAACTTACAGTCTAATGCTCTGCCAATCAATGTAGTGTGTTAATTTTGAACTGGTTATATTTAAAGTTAATAAACAAAGGGAAGTCATATATGATGTGAACTGGCACTATTGCATGCCAATTGCTATCTTTATATATTTATATTTAAATTTTTTTTGCAGCAAATTTATTTCTCAATTTTTTTTTTCATCCCTTGAAAATTACAAATATAAATAACCAAATCAAAGCTGATTTATATTTACAATCTAATTTTCATGTGATTATTGCATTCTTTGTATTAAATGAGGACTTAAAGAAACTGTAAAAGCAAAATCTAGGATAAAATCCAACAAAAACACCTAATTTTAAACTACCATAGTGAATGATCATCAATGTCTTGAGACATCTTGACACGCCTTGAGACTTACTTATAGACATCATGTCCTAAGACATGTAAAATTTTGTATATATGCATTTCAGTGCCTATGTATCTTATTGTTATCAAGTGACTTGAAGACACATTAAAATATTTTCAAGACAACTTGGAACATATGGTTTCCTCAGATTTGTCTTGAGACACATAGCCAATGCTTTTAAGGCATGATGTGTATTTGTTTAAGACACATATGTCTATAAGACATGCTTTTAAGTATGTCTCAAGATGTCTCACGATGTGTCAAGATATTGATGATCATTCACTATGACTCCAAATATCTACAACATGTAAATACTCACGAATGATAATAGGTGATGATGAAGGAAAAGCTATAAAAGGATATAATGATACAATATGTTAATGTCTGTAAAGTTTTTTGGTTCTGATGTGACTTAACTATGTATCAAAACTGAGCATGCAAAATTCTTACTTAACTGTGCTAGGAAGTGTTGCAAACAGTAGACAGCACAAAATCTTTGACAGTTACAGGTAACTAGTTAAACACAAAAAATTTCGGTGAAATTGAATGGAATATTCTGACTCTATTTTAAAACTAGAGGCCCCTCAGAGCCTTAATGGCTCACCTGGTTTACGTTTGCCAAGACAAAGTTGACATTGAAACCATTGGATTTAACTTTGGTTCCAATAGGGCAAGCTGTTTTAGACGGGAAGATTTTCCAGTGACCACTCCACCAAAGTTAAATTCAACTGAGTAATAAGTTCAAGATGAGAAGATTTTTTAATGAGTTTCCCATAGGGTTCAATGTTAAACTAAATTGGGCTGTAACAGCCATTTAGGTTGGCAGGTGGGGTCATTTAATGCAATTCTGAAAGGGACCCACCTGGTGACCATTCCACCAAAGTTCAGTACCATTGAGCACAAAGTTTCAGATGAGAAGATTTTCATCCAATCCAGCAGCTCAAATTAAATTAATCAACTGGATTGTCAGATTGGTAAACTGCTTTAGCTGTTGGTACTGGGAAAGGTAAAAGCCTGCAGCAAAAGTAAGTAATGAATTTTCAATACTATTTGTGGTCCCCATCTTGGCTGGCAAGTGTGGTCATCAGATACAATTCCACCAATGTTTGACTTGAATTGGACCAAATATTTCCAGACATGAAGATTTCTTAATGAATTTCCATAAGGCCCCATGTTAAACAAATTTTGGCTGTAGCAGCTATCTTGGTTGGAGGATGGGGTCATTAGATAAAATTCTGAAAGGGACACACCTAGTTAACATTTCAATAAATTTCAGCTCCTATTGAGTAAGTGGTTCTAGATGAAAATATTTTTAATGAGTTTCTCATAGTGTCTTTTGTTAAATGAAGTTCAGCTTAGGTGAGTGGGGTCATCAGAAAAGGTTCTGAAAGGGATCACACTGAGGACCATTCAATAACCAAAGTTTTGTTCCAATTGAGCAAGTAATTCTGGATGAGAAGATTTCAAATGAGTTTCCCATTAGGGTCCTATGTTAAATTAAGTTAGGCGGTAGCATCCATCTTGGTTGGCAGGTGGGGTCATCGGTAACGATTCTGAAAGGAAATCACCGAAGGACCATTCCATTTCAGTTAGGTATAAATTGGCTGTCAGTTTTGAAGGAGAGGACTTTTTAAGAAACCACCTTTTTTCTATTTTTAGTAACATCTGACATGTTGGTTAGCAAATCATGACCCAGGATAAAATTCTTAAAGGGGACAATCCAAGGACCATTCCACCAAAGATTTTTTCAGATTTACCCAGTGGTTTCATAGGAGGAGATTGCAGTGGAAATTGTGGAGGGACAACAGATGCAGAGTGATGACAAAATTTCACATGACCTACGTATGGCCATCTCCTATTTTTATATTAAAAAATCTTAAAAAGATTTTCCAAAAATCCTTCAATCTTTCAACTTTTTCTCAAATAATGAACATCTGATACTATCATATATCAGTTGAGCAGAATATCAGGAAATCTTCAATTTCAGTTGCTTTTGAAAACAAAGGCAGACTTTTTTCAGTGAAAGAAATCTTAGATATATGATGGTTTATAATTCTGTTGAAAGTGAAAATACCACATGCTCAATTCTGAGATAGCCTATGAAAAAAATAGTAAAAATATAAGGGTTACTTGTGAGAGCTATTATAACACCTATACTATAGAGAAGCCTGAATTGGCAAAACGAGGCATAAAAATATATAACTCAACTCAACTCAGTCTAAAAACAGATGAAAAGCTTTGAACTTTCAAAATATATAAGTCAACAGTTTGAAAAATGTTGACAAATGAGATATAGAATGATAATGAAAATTCAGAGCATTCTGTATTTTCAGACTGAATTCTGCATGTTAGGGAAATTCAAACTGTGAGTAGCGTTATAAGCTGTGCCTGGGAAACTAGGTCAATGTGCTCAAATCAGGTTGTTAGGTTTCATCACTGCTGGTACATTTAGTTTATGTTTTCAACCACAGATTAATTAGAGTTATCTCCCATTAGCAAAAAAAAAAATTCCAATGATGGGTTATTTCCCCTTACAACAGTGATAAAACCTAGGGACTCCTATGAAGGGCAAATGTTACCTTCAAAAACAGGTGGCAGTGACCTAGATCTACAGGCCTCTTGATGGTCTAAACACACAGTAATACACAAATATTTATATTGAAGCTTGAATAAATGAACACATGTACCATCAAAAAGTGGTATAATTGTCTGTACTTATTATTGCTGGTAAAGTATATTTTCTGGTTTAATATTGTTATATAATGCTTATATGAAAGCAAAATAAAGTTTTATAATAATGGAACAAAATTAAGTTTCTGAATGCAATGCAAATTTATAGGAGTTGTTAAGTGCCTTATGTGTTGAAATCAGAGACCATTTTTCATTCCTGCGAACATCAAAAAATACAAATATTGGGGAATTTATGGGAAAGAAGCAGCACTGCATTCCAAATATCCTTTAAATGAGCCTGTAAGCTTCTGTGTTATGTCTTACCATTATTTTATGTTCAGATTATTATGAGAGTTTCCTTGGCGGATTTCCCCCAGAAATAGGTAATATTGGCAGGGTTGATTCTTGGCTAAACTTCTGTGTGATATATCAACACAATTGGATTTTTTTATTAAAATACTGACTCCAGCAAAATGAAAAATTCTTGTTTGAGTTAGTTGAAATGTAAGAGTCATTCTTGTCATTTTTCAGAAATTTTCTTTATTTAGGTCTCATATGATCCTCATTTGTTGAAGGATAACATCGAGCCATTGGCATCTGAGTCGTCATTCATACTACCATCAGGTTTATTTGTGATAAAATTTAATTTTTAAATGTGAACTCCTTTTTAATGTTTTGGCATAATTTTAATTTTTCCAGGTTTTTAATGGTTTCACAAAAAATGTAACCCTAGGCGATACCATGGATATGCCGTGTTTTATGAAATAGGGTACTGAAAGGGGAACTAAAAAAGACAAAAGTTTGGAAATTTCAATCATGAGAGAAACAGCTTCTCCTTCTGTTACCTGTCAATTATGAAATATTTCTCCATTCTCAATAGTTAAATTTTCACATTTTAATGCTCTCGCCAAATTGAGCTTTAGTCGTAAAAATTTAAGTTTCTTGAGCAGAGAAATGTCATAATTGTTTGTACAAACGTAATTAGGATAATCTACATGTGCTTATTTTTGAAGTTTTTTTTCATTATGTTTTTTTGTGAAGGTATGGTATGACATCTGCCAAAAAATAAATGTGAATAAAAATAAAAAAAAACCAACTTAATGCCAATACATACATAGTTATAAAAATTTGTACGGTTTGTCTCACCTGCTCTAAGCATTGCCAGTATATGAAGTATTCTATATTAATTTTTTTTAAATTTTGAAATTTATGTCTGTATGATATAAATATGTTCAAGGGAAGCTCCCTGGCTATCCATAATGATTTGACAAAGCTATTGAAATTCAAAAAACTTTAACCTGAGGGTTAACCAAAATTTTGAAAAAAAAACAGATGTCCAATTATCAGTCAAAATATGTAAAACTTGGGGGGAAAATTTTGAAATTT
>JARWCS010340181.1:0-11604 GCA_034783895.1 Geukensia demissa | reverse complement strand
AGATTTGTTTAAAAGACAAAAAATGTTCTCTGATGATGTTATTGTAATTATTGCTAGAAATAAATATTTGGTATATAGTTTAATTAATGCGAAAGCCTTGCACAGTTTCTTTTTTCCGTGAGTATAGATAAAGTGAGTTTACTATGTTAAATGGTTAGAACCAAGACTTTGTTTTTGTAGGATTTTTTAAGATGGTGTTACAGAGTCTCAGATTTCCACAGAAAAGGTTGGAAAAGTCACCAGTAACAATAAAACTCACAGTTGATGTTTTGTAACAAATATAGGTGTTTATTTATTATTAAGCTTGTGATAGTTGGTAGCATACTGTAGTTGCTTAAAAGATACAAGTTAGACCAACGCATGTTCCATATATCTAAACTACAAATTTAAAAACTCCAACATCTGGCTTTAGAATACAAAAATCAGATTTACGTTTTTTTTTAGAAATATCAACTTTATAAAGATGAAATTATTTTTTCGTAATTTTAATGAAGAGTTACCATAGAGTAAAACTAAAACAAACTTGGTTTGAAGTAAACAAAAAAATGTTGCAACAACTTAAGTCCAAAATATGTTTTCGTTGTGCCAAGTATTGACAGGTTTAATCTAGGTGTTATTTACCTATGTGGTGTTCCATGAAGATGTTAAGCTACAAATATTGGGTGTATTATGCTATTAGATTAGGGCAGGTTATGCTGTTGAGATATGGTGTTCTGTGTTATAAAGAAAGATAGGTTTGATTATGCAATTTAATTACTACAAGTTATGCTGTTGAGATGGGGTGTTTTGTACTATAAAGATAGGACGTGTTGAGATAGATGAATGGATTTATTAAAGTAGGGGAGGTCAATCAAGATAAGGTAAGCTGTGCAATAAAGATTATGGGGTTATTCTATAAAGACTGGATTGGTTGTGCTGCAGCAAATGGTTGTATCCGTTGTAAAAATTGGGATATGCAATAAAAATCGAGTGCGAATGCTTTCAAAGTAAGGCATGTCATGATATTGATTGGATGCCTTGTGCTATAAAAAGGGCTATATAGATAATGCAGGTTGTGCAATCAATAATTGGGTGTCTGCTATACAAATTGGGATGGTTTATGCTATCAAAGAAGGATCATGTTCCACCATAAAGATAAAGCTTGTTATGCAATAAAAATAGGACTGATCATGCAAGGGTGTGCTATGCTTTAAAGATAGAATAGGTTGTGCTATTCAGATAGATTGGATTATCTATGAAGATAAATGTATTCAATATTTCTACAGCTATGTACAAGAAATTCAGATCAGATAACCCTTGTGATCAAGATAGGTATCAGTTGCAGTGTGCAGTGATGCACCCTTTTCTTTATTTAAGATATCTTATTCTCTGAAATCACTTTGTCAAGTAAACTTGAAATTTTAAAAAAGTAGCCATAGAAAGTCCCTAATGAAGTTGACTTATATTCTCTCATCTGAACAAACTGCTACTATGAACAATTCTGGTTTCAGATTGGCATATTTTTAAACATTTTCATTGAAATCTTAGGAGCAAATTAAATCATTACAACATCACTTATAAATATGACTACAATAGGAAATTTTTATATTTGATAGGTACATTTGATCTTTCTGAAGTTGCCCAGCACAGTTAAACCAAACTTGGCTTAAATTGTCAATGAATAGTCAACAACACAAAAACAAACTTTAAAAACCAAGAGCATCAGATTGAACTTTTGAAGTCAAGGCTTAATACGCAGACAATAACAAATAAAACAAGGAGATATACCATTAAAAAGTACTTGCGGTTTCTGACAGCTAGTTCAAAATCCAAACATGGTTCTCTCGAGCTACAACATCAATCAAAGTACATTCAGCTGGATTTAGTGTCAAAATATCATTTATTGCCAGAGAAAACAAGGTATTGTGCAAGTGCCAAAAATAAAAAAGTATAGACAGCATGAGACATAAAATTTAACAAAATAATGATTGAAATTCGTTTTGATGTAAATTACTGAACAGAGAGTCACTGTTGATACAAAAGAACACAGTAATCAAGACCTTAAAATAATGTTGTAAAGATAACTTTTATGTACAAGTTTATTCAAGTAACTGACAAGTCCCAGTGGGTTGTGTTTAAATTTCTGAGCCTTTTTTATTACATTTCCATAAAGGTTTGGTGTGATATTCCATTTATTATCAATTTTCTGCAGGTACAACCAAACTTTAACTTGTATCTTTATATTTATGATAGAATTTGGTAAATGTTTTTAAAATTAATTTATGGTAACCAAAGCCTTGACTTAAAAATTTGCTGGTAATTAAAAGATAATGTTTATTAAAATCAAAAACATTCTTGCATACACGGGCAAAACGGATTAACCCATTGTTCATTTACATGTTTTGCAAAATCGTATGATAAATTCATGTGTGTATGTGACCCTTTTCTGGATTACCTGTAGTCAGGTATGCTAAGGGTCAAAATATTGAAAGGCGAAATTAAAAAAAATGTTTTTGTACAATAATTTCAAATTTCCAGACAATGCCAAAATGAAAAAAAATTGTGTATCGTTCCTTCAAACTATAACAGCATGATATAAATTATTATGAAGATCAAGATTTTCATAATCTAAAAATAGGAGATGTGGCATGATTGTTCAGGAGACAGCCACCCACCAAATGACAGTATAGGCATGATTGTTCAGTAGACAGCCACCCACCAAATGACAGTATAATTTAAACTTCTACAGGTCCCATTAAGGCATTCAACAATGAACCAGAGTTCATACCATAACAGAAGCTGTAAAAGGCCCTAAAATACAAAATGTGAAGCTATACATAAAACACGACAATCGACCTAATCTAATGCAAAAATGGTGAACAATAACAATAAATGACTTACTGTACTAATATTTGAAATGACCTTTGACCTTTGAAGTGGCTTGATGGATGTATACTATTGCTTGTGGTACATGTATGTTACTTAGGTATCATATTCATATGTGTGCATATTTTGACTTAATCCAGGTTTGTTGACTTTGAAATTAAAGACCTTGTCATCTGTTCCCCTTTATATCATATTGACCTTTTATTTGTTCTCTGAAGTGGCATGAAATTGGTATAGAGATGAAGTAGGAAGGGGTGTTAATCAAATGTTAATGTGTAGTGGTTTTATTAGTTTTGGTTAGTGTTATGGTTAAATATAATAAAATGGAAAGACAGGGCTTGTTAAATTATATTTTAATGCATATCATTTTAAATGTTAGTGCTGTTTTATTTAAAATGAATGTAAAAATATTTGTACATTTACTGATATTTATTTAATTTGTTTGTGTGTTTATTTATGATGTTTTATGAAGTTTATTTAATTAGACAGTAACATTAATTTTTGTTTTAAATAAATCAGGACAAACAGATGTGAAACAATGTATCCCTAAAATGGTGCGAAAGGTCTTAGATTTGTAAATCACCTCTGCTTTTATTGTAGTCTCTCTGACATTTACCCAATATCTTTTCATTTTCATATATACCCTATAATAAAATCCAATAAAGTTTCTGAGAACTACATATTGATAATCTGATAGAATCTACATCAAACATTGAAGCACACTAATTTGTTTAAGAGCAACTGTCACTTATTAAAATTTGCCTCTGCCAAAATTATAAACCTTCATTGTCTGTGGTGCTGGGTGGTTTGTTTAGTCCTTCACAGCAAACCTTCATTGACTGTGGTGCTGGGTGGTTTGTTTAGTCCTTCACAGCAAATTAATACCCGGTTAAGTCGTTCACAGAAATCTAATGCTATCAGTTGGACTCCCCAAAGTTTTTATTTATATATTTTAATTTGATTCAATGAACCAGGCAAATATGGTATTTATTACCAACATAAAATATGAAGTTTTTGAAAAATAGAGACTGAGCCTGTTTCTACGATCTCTCCTTCACCCCCTCCCCTTTCCCTACCTGCAACTTTGTCAAGAGAGTGAGACATAGTATTACATTCTGATGTCATTGTAAGTTTTTTTGAGAGCTTTATAACCTAGGAGTCCAGACAGTCCATTATATGAACTTTTCAGCAGATTATATGATATATATATATTTGATCTGCTTTTTTTCATTATTCAACGACTATCCAGAAAATTTCCTGTTATTTATTTGTGCTTGGGTCAGTTTCTTAGTAAGTCAATAAGGTAATTTAAGAAAAAAAGATAGGTCAAAAATATTTCATGTGGTAATTCATTCAGGTGCAAATGTCAGTCTGTAATGTGTTCTTGGTCTCATTTCTTGACTCGGTGACTAGGGACAGGTTTTCACTAAGCATGATGAAATAAAAATATTTGATACTCTTTATCATTTTAGGTGTACTTAAGTCTATTTTACAGTCATGTGTCCTTGTCTTGATTTTTCATAGTCTAATGTCTACGGTTAAGTTTTTGTGCTGCAGTCAGTTTCTCAGTAACTGCTAGTATACATTTTAGGTTAACATATACGTTGTGCTAAATTATTCAGATGGTATTTGGTATGATAATTTGTTTTCAGTGCAACACAAATGGCATAGACCTAATCGTCAGTAAAACTTTTGTTTTGCAGTAGTCCACATCTGTTTGTTTCAACATCAATATGCAGGCTACACATATCTGTGTCCAGATTTTGTTTAGTTGGAATTAATTTTGGTTAATTTGAAGTCAAAACAGAGGTCATATTGATCAACACAAAATAATTATTTGATTTATTACATTATAATAGCATCAAGTTCTTATAATAGAACTGTTATGCTCACATGACTAGTTTGTTTCTAACAGGAATTTGAAGATACGAAAGGGGCAGACAAAAATCGTTAAGTCGGAAGACAAGACCATGGCCAACACAATGAAACGAAAGACAAACATAGAACACACAACACTACACTGAAAACTAAAGCTGGAGTTACACGAACCCAACAAAAAGCGAGTGAGTTCAGGTGCTCCAGAAGCGTAAGCAACTATTGCTATAGTGCTACATTATTACAACTTCATTATGCCCAGTGAGTTTTTTAGATTAAATAATTAGGATGTTTTTAAATTTGACATCAGAGAACAAACCAATACGACAGGGTACCTTATTCTGATTAATAGATACTGTCCTGCAAAAAATCCAGCTTCTGGAGAAAGACATCAGACATTTCAGATTAATTTGACTTAAAATTGTAGACAATCTGTCTTGACAATATTGTCATTCTACCTTTAGGTCATGCATATTATTTCACACTTATATGTTTCAAAATTTTGTATCAAAATAAATCAATGTATATATTTAAATCATATGTATTTATTTATTTATACATTAATTGTTATGGTTTATTAGTATACAACATGTAGCTCACTTTTGTATCACATTAAATCTTTTTGATAAATGGTATGAAATGCCTGAACATTAGTGCCATAACTTATTTGAATATAACTTGAAGTGGAATGTTGATTATATGATGCTTATGAGATAAATATATATAAAAATGAACATAAATGTAAAATTTTAGTCAAAGCACAATGTTAATCTTTTTTAAAGAAATTAACTGTCAGTTGTTAAATTTTGTTTTCAGCATTATTTTATATAAAATTTATATTAACCACAATGGTCTCATTAGATTAGACAATTTTATACATTTTTTATAACACTAAATATTCAGTATAACACATGATATGCAAATTGTGAATGGCAATCTGTAATAATTAATATACATGTATGCATATGATTGGTTAACAAATAAACACAACAAACAAAAGAAATATGTCATTGTTCTTAACATTACCTACAGCAGAGGGTGTAGATTATGACTACACATATAGAGCCCTTTGTTAAAATTTCCTTTAAAAAACATAGTCTTGGCACCCATTTTACAAAATGAAGTTATTATCAATCAAATTGCATTATTTTGTACATCTATCCTTATGCCCATTAATGAAGTAGTAATCATCACACCTCAGTCAACTGCCTCGGTGGTGTAATAGTTAGCATGCTGGTATCGAGTGCAGAAGGTTTAAGGTTCAATCCCTGTACAGGTCAAACCAAAGGCACTAAAATTGGTCTTTGCTGCTTCTCCACTAAGCATGCAATATTAAGGAGTAAGACCAAAGACTGGTTGACCAAGAGTCATAACAATGTGTCTGGGTAAAGTGGCATGTCTGACTGTTGACTGTTGCTTTACTGAGCTAACACATTAAAATCCGGCTCCGCTTGGCTGTCTTGTAAAAAGCAGGGTTTATTTACCATCTCAATCATTAATATGCTTATATCCTGAATAAACAAGAAATATTTGCTGCTTGACGTTAAGCACCGTCCATCCAATCCAACCTCAGTCATGCTGCGATAGATTTTATAGACATGTAGTATAGAAAGATGAGGTGTTGTATGATTGTCTGTGAGACAGCCATCCTAAATGTGTAATTATTAATATCTACAGATTGCCCTATGGTCTTGAATAATGGAGAATTATCAACACCCTAAGGCAAGATGTAAATAGCCCAATAAATTAAATGTAATGAAATTCAAATGTAACAATTAAAGGCCTTATAAGACAAGTAATACTGTTACTTAAAAGCAACAACATCCACTGGATAATATGTTCCTGGCTTGGGACAGGCACATAAAGTATGTGGTTGGTTAAAATGTTTGTGGTTACTCAACCCTCTACCTAATCTGGGATGGTGGTGTAACAGACCAAAATTAAAACCAAACTTTAAAAACCATCTGCATAAGATATGACATTTGAATTCAATACATAGTATGCAGACAATAACAAATAAAACAAGAGACAATAAGATGTACAGACTTAAAAAACGTACTGGCTGTTCAGTTTCTGACAGCAAGTTCAAAATCCAAAAAAAGTTGATGGCAAACATGGTTTTCTTAAGGTAAAACATCAACCAAACACATCCAGCTGGATTTGGTGTAAAATATCATCAATTGCTAAAGAAAACAAGATATTGTGCAAGTGCCAAAAATTAAAGTATCAAACGCATGCAAATCCAAATTTTAACATTAATGACTTGTGAGCTATATTTAACACATTTCTACAAAAGTTTGGGTTGTGATATTCTTTCTTTTTTTATCACTTTCCTGCAGATAAATTACTTGTATATCTTTTTATTTATAATAGAAATTTTTTAAAGTTTTAACTTATTTATGGTAACAAAATCGTTGACTTAACAAGTTGCTGGTAATACAAAGATTACAGTCATAAAAATCTAAAACAATGCTGCATACACAGGCAAAACGGACAGTTAAGAAATATATACACCATATGTAGGAAAACAATATTCATATTTTTCATTCGAATTGCTTGTTTATTATGTTAAAATTGAGACTGTTATTTTCATATTTCATGGTAAGAAAATAAAATAAGGACAAAATACTTAACCTGGTGATTTAAATAAACTGAAATCATCTAACTTCTCTATATGTGTCATATTCTTAAAAAGAATGATTTACATAATAAAATTTTAGTGTTTCAAAAGTTCTCTTTTCCGAGTGAAGTAAAGTGCTTATTATTTAATATTAAATTAATTTCCGTGAGAAACAATGAATAATTTCTTAAGTGACATGATACCAAGTGTATTTTAATTTGGATTCGAATACACAAATGTCTCACCAATGGTTTATGAGAAAACATTAGTAGACTTGAGATCATGTCACTTAAGAAATTATTCATTTTTCACAGTTCCATTTTCTTTGGGTATTTTTTTAGAAGTGCAGAAAGAATTATAGGCGATAAAATTGCAAAGTAAACACAGGAAAATGTCACGAAAATCTTGTGATTTTAACTTGTTTTGAATATTGAAGCAAAGATATCAGGTACAGAAATTTTCATTTTACACTTAAAAATGATTTTACAAAAGATCCTACGTGGGGCATGCCATCAACTAAAATTAAGGAACTGAATAGCCTTTGCTGCACTCGGTGTAAAACATGACACAATAAGGGTAGCATTCAAACGAACATTCAATCTGACACCAGGTTATGTGTTTAAAATTCATGTAAAGTAATCGGCCATATTTTGATTGATTTATTGCTGCATAACGTCCAGCGGGCAATATTTTAGCCATATTCAGGACGGGAACAAGTTAACGAATAATAAATCAGTATATAGACTGTAAACAAGGGACATTAAGGGTGGGGAATTTCGATTGCCACTGAAAGAACGCGGGTTGGGTAGGATCGGAAAATTTAGCCTTGCAACTGGCCGTCAAATGACCACACAAATCGAGCTGTTGCAATGGGTCTTTAATGTGCATAGAACGTGACATGTTTTAAGTACCCTTTTGCCCGCTTAGCCCTAATACTTCTGTTTATGTATTGTACATACTGTGATATAGAAAATAATTTGAATTTGATGTAAAGGAGCAATGGGGGACTGTAAGATATTTATGTGTTTTTTTACTTACTTTTTTATCTCTTTGGGAAACAACTCTGGTATCTGAGTGTTTTGTCATTCATTGTTATCTATAAGAGTGAGTTTGTTACCCGGTTCCCTAAAAGAGATTCGTCACATCTTTGGTCGTTCATGCTTACCATCTTCCACATAGATTTCTTCCTAATGTACGTTTCACGAACTGAGTCTCTTACATTTTGGCTATTCTCTCTTAAAGCAATTGCAAATTCTAAGAGGGGGGTTAAGAAAGAAATTTAACTATCTTACCGGCAACCGAATCGGGTGTCAAAGATATCACAGGTGTCGTTCCTTTTCCTGTGATCGTGAGAAAATTGTTGATTTTTGTGAAAATTTTAAGTTCCGACAATGTCTTAAATTTTGCATTTCTGTTACCGCCATGATTACTATTACCGGCATTACGTATAAATATATGCCAATAGATATGAAACCTATCAAATACTTTTTCATCGGAATTCGAGGATACTAAAAGGGCAGACAGACAAGACCATGGCCAACAAAATAAAACGAAAGACAAACATAAAACACACGAACGACACTACACTAAAATTCACAAATCCTATGAGCAAAAATAGTTACAATGGAAAACGTCAAATTTTCAAATTGTTCAGATGAGTGGAGAAAAACAAAGAACATGTGTTAAAAGTCCAAATATACAAAAGTTACCGGAATCTTTTTTATATTTCATTTTATAAGATTTTTAAAGATTCCTTCATGGGATTTTTTGAAAATTGATCAAAAGTGAAAGACTCAGAGACGTACAATAAATGATTTTGCTGTTCAACCTATTATTTGCATGTTAATTCAGAAATTTTCCAGAAATAATTAAGGCGTTATAGTGAAAAGCCATAACCTTGATATAAACTGCCAAATAGATAAATATATTTGAAAACAAATTATGAAAAATCGACACCAGAAAATCTCATAACCTTGATTATATAAACTCTGCTTATTAAAACAGTTTTCTTCACGATCATTAAGACCATTTGGTTCGAGAGTGCAGATTTGGTGTATCTAAATTTTCTCTCGCAGATCCCTCGTTGTTTCGTCACGCTATAAATTCTCTTGAATTATTTTAATTTTCCTATCCTCTTAAAGGTGTCCTGTAGTTTAAGATGGCGTTTAATTGAGGGGGTTCTCGTTTATCCCACATACCGTTTATGTTGCATGTTCCAGAAGGTCAAAAGGTAGATACATCTTTCTGTCTTCCAGGACACTGGAGAAAAATTGGTATATATCTCTTTTGTTACACTCCCAGGGGTGACCTCTTTGCAACATTTGGAACTGCACCTTTTGCATGCCACATATTCAACCGCGGAAAAGATGGAATTTGACAATTGACTTAGATCGAACTAGAATGTCTCTCAGGCTATTTGGTTGTCATAGCCATAACAGGATATTCAGAGAAAAATTCGGATAGGGATGGATCCCTTTCAATCAAGCTTCCATGTTGTCTGAAGGATACACGTTTTAATTCAGGATGCCAAGTCATGATAAGACTGGAATATAAAGTTTTTTGTGTTCCTTTGCCTTATATACAAAAAAGAAATCTCTGTCCATAGTTTTCACTTTGTCAAAAGCATCATCAAGTCTGCACCATTCCGTCAATTCCTGTTATTCATTGGATATTCAGTACATCACATAATCTAATTAGAAAAGATATTTCAAAGACAAATAATTGGTTGACACACTCATCATAATAATAAAAATGGTTATTGCTCGTATTAGCCATAACTTCTATTACACTTCATTCCTGCAATTAAAAAAATCTGCACCTTTCACTGTGTAGAAAAGCAATAACAGACTACGAAGGGCCATGGACGCACGGTGTAAATCACCCTCAATCTGAAACCTCTCGTTCAGTTGGAACGAAATTTTGATCAAATGGTCATGAAATGGTTTTGAGTCATACTCTCAAACAAAATTTGTTTTTGTAGATAATTGGGTAACTATGACAATTATGTGCACCATGCTTTTCATTTTGATATTTGACAATCTAAAGTTAAAGAATATAGCTTCTAATATAGATCTTGGATGTGTTACTATGAAAAAAGATTTTTACATCCCCTTTCTGATTACATAATTACTTACAAGGAAGTATTAGTTAAACAAGAAGGACTAAAAGATACTTTCAGGATATACCCTCTTCACTCATATTTTTGATTAACGTCCAAGTGTTATATACACTTAATTTGTTGAATGACTATTAATTGATATAGATGGTAGTTTGATTTATTTTATGTAGGAAACATTATTTCACACTAAAGTAAAAATTGCCGAATTTAAACCTGCAGACCGTTGTCTTTCTACAGGTAGGGAAGTAAATTGACAAAAACGTGCAGAAAGCAACAATGTTAACAAACCCCCAAAAACTAGAAAAACTACAGTTAAATTCAATCAAGGAATATCTGTTAACAATAAGCAAAATTGTTTGTCACTGTGAAGAACGAAAAAAGATCTAATGAGTTCTTCTTTTACCACGTTTGGATACCGGACTTCCCATGTTTTGGTTCTAATGCTACTGGCGAGGGGTTAACTGCTTGAAATATATATATAGCAAAACAAAATTCACAATATTTATTCAACATGGGTAAAGTTGAATTTTGAAACCACTGGGTCTTGCCTTTGCTGGTGGAGCAGAGGTCCCCGAGCGTTTTCACTAGCCCAGTTGTCAGACTTATCCGACATGAAATTTATCAAACAATCATTTCAAGAATTTGCTACATTGTTTAAATTCTAAAGCACTGAAAATACAGAGAAGCTTCGAAACGTATTACACTTAAAGGTTGTTCCTAACGTCGGATTTGGCTTCCTACTTCGATTTTTTTAGATCTGAGTACTTCTTTGACTTTGTTTTGATCTCGAAAACAGAGAATTTACAAATCATGATATCTTTAACCATCTCTGTCCGTTTCCTATTCACACATCTGCGAGACGAACGTGCTACTTCATCGTTATATACAGTCCGCCAAAAGTTAAGCATCACCGAAGTATTTTCCAATATATTTTTCAAATAAGGTAATTTAGTAAACATTTAATACATGTACATGAAATTGACCATCCTTACCTTTATGAAAAATACAGGTAAGGGGTCAATCGATAAATCATTGAACATTTAAATCATGTTTCAAAAACCTGTTTCGCCCAAATCATGCTTTCAAATTTAACACAAAATTGTTTTGACTGATTACACGTACATCT
>JARWCS010340172.1:0-11605 GCA_034783895.1 Geukensia demissa | reverse complement strand
ATGACATACAAGTAAGAAGGTTTTAAATTATGACATACAAGTAAGAAGGTTTTAAATTATGACATACAAGTAAGAAGGTTTTGCTGTCAATAAAGATGTAAATTTAGAAATTTAAAGGGATTAAGAATTTTCAAGACATGGTAAAATTATGTTACTTTTGACCCAAAACCTACCAATTTAAAAAAATGATTCTGAATATTATACTAATGCATGCATTGTTGTAAGCCTTTATTTTCTATGATGATAAACTGTCATTTATACATTGTAATTAATCGTGACTAACAATTGCCTAATAAGTTCTGATCGGTGGTAAATATTCATATTATTTTACTTTCTACATTGAGCTTAGAAAAGAGGGCTTTACCTAGGTTAAATTATTATTATCAGGTTGGTAAGAGTTAATCTTAAGGGTAATGTGAGTAAGTAGTCCAAAGACTAAAAAAATGTGTAATTTACTTAATTTCTAAAATGGACATATCAGACTTCAGTATTACTTTATAAAATTGGTTATTGAAACACAGGTATGTTTTCTTGGACTAAAATATGTTTTACTCAATTTCTTTTTTGGTATTATTTATTTTTGTTCTTGTCCTTACAAAATGCTTTACTCAATATCTTTTTTGGTACAGTATCATTATTTTTTCTCGGCCTTACAATATGTTTTACTCATTATCTATTTTGGTATCATTAATTTTTCTCGGCCTTACATATGTTTTACTCATTATCTATTTTGGTATCATTAATTTTTTCTAACCATTAGTTCTACTCCATAACTTTTTACACAGAAACTGTAGTTATTCTGAAAAAGATACCTTTGTCACATGTTAAGATAAATAAGGGACATTTATTAAAGAGGGGCAGTGAACTGTATTCTATTTGTAGAAATTTATCAAGTAAAATCGTATTTCATAATTTATTTTGGTATTTATAAGTTTCCTATGATTGGCTTGTCATTGCAGCAAGGTAGAAACAATTCACTACGTAAAAAAGTTGGTCAGGCCATTCAACAAAAGGTTTGTAATTTATGTCCGCATACCAAGCAAAATGGCAACTAACCAAATTTAACTTTTGGAAGCTTGCTTCTCCTGTTATGTGGATTTTTTTTTCTTTTTTGAAACTTCAGCTTTCTTAAAGATTTTTCAATTTTTGCATTAGAATTTTTTAATCATTGTTATTCATTTCAGTTAAATAAATGTGGATGTGTTGACTGACGATATGCCATATTGGTAATTTTTATTAAAAAATTGTTTTTAAGGTGTTCAGATTTTAGATTTTTGTCCAGGTTATGGATTTAAATTGGGTTGGCATGCGTAAAAAAAAACTATGTGTATCAATACAAAGTTAAACAGGTCCAATGTGATTGTGTGGAAAGAATGTCCTGGATTGTGAAATAATTAACTTGTCGTTCAAATTTCGGCACATAAGAATAGAAAACAGTAATGTCTTATCCCATGTTTGATTGAAAATAAAATCCCCTAGTGGTCTGTCACAAATATTATAGTGTAAAATTTTCATTTAAAGTTATCCCAAAGATGGTCAGTAATATCCAATTTAAAAAAGGAGTTCAACATTCTACATTGAAACTTTATTGCATGTTGCTTTTAAGGTCACATGGCCATACAAACTTTTCTCAACCTTTGCGTCTTTCATTGTCTTCATCAGTTGTGGTGGTGATAGAGTCATATTTTTTACTTTTTCATCAAAACCTCTAAAACCACTGGATCAATTAAAAGGAAAGATTGACTGAATGATCCTTGGATTGTTCCCTTGAAAAATGTTTGGTTTCTTGATGGCCATCCATTATGGCTACCAATGATGGCCATAGATGGAGTGTGTCCTTACTTCGGTGTCTTTGGATAGGCCATTTTGAAAAATGTGTTCAGTTTATCTGAACGCCATCCAAGATGGCAACCATGGCCAGACCTTGTTTTAAAATTAAGCCTAAGGAATTTTACATTTTTGTCAGCTCCTCTAAAACTGGTATGCGAATTTAAACAAAACTTAATTAGAATGAACCTTGGATGATCTCCTTTAAAATAATTCTGTTTTCCTGGGTACCACGATGTTAAGTGACATGACTTACTCTGTTTAACCTTAAATCATTCAGAGAAATAAATTAACAAAATGGAAAAATTCCTCTTTCAGCAACACTGAGAATTTTAACATTAAAATGTGTTTAAATCAAATAGTTTGAAAACTCACATATTTTCTCTAAGCAACTGTGATACACACAAGTGATTACAGGCTCCTAGAAGTTTTTGTGTATATTCAGAGCTTCCTGTTATAATACACTGACCTTGTTTGTCTGTCGGTCAATTCATGTGATTTGGTATTTGGTACAAAGACTGATAATCTTGGAGAATAATATGAGTGAATTTCATATTAAATAGGCATCTACTTCCTATTTGCCAATACATTTGTACTTTGAAATTTTAATTTAAATTTTAGGGTAAAAATTGACTTGATTAAATATTTTTTCACTAAACTGATTTAAACATGGACATAATTGCATTTTTTCATGTCACAATGACTTACACACATAGACAAAACTGTAATTTATTCAATAATTCCAATATTTGACAAATTTTCCTCTTGTTTATGAGTAAAATAAATATGTGCAACATGATTTAACCCTTACAGTAAATCGTTACACTACTTTTTCAGATTGTTAAAAATTGTGATGGTCTACATTGTTGCACATATTTAGATTAAAGAAAAAAAAATTTAAATTTGTATTTATTAGTCAATTTTAAATGTTATACATATTTTGTACCATTGGTCACTTCAGAATGACATTTAAAAAGAAATTATCGGTCAAACCAGTTGTAAAAGGTAAAGATTGATTATTTTTCATCATGTTTTCCCACATTTCAGAACAATCACATAATTTTCATTTTAGGCGACTTAAAAAGGGTGCTCATTGTACCTTGTCCTTTCCATCAAAGTGAAATTTTTCCGTTAGTTTTCTTGGCATTTATTGATACTAGCATGATCTGATATTTTGAAGCTTGATAATGTTGAGTTTTATCTTGCAAACATTTTTAAAAATTGGTTGGGCAACAAACGCTGTGAAATTTAAATAATATTTCTGTAACTACTTTCTTGACCAATATTGAGAGGAATGATTTTGATATTCAGATTTAAATCTTGAATATGTTGAATTATTTCCGGTTTTTGTGCAGATGGGTTGGGGTATACTTGGCAAACAAGCAACTCCAGTTTTCTGCCATTTTTTCGTCACTTCTATAAATAGTAATGATTTAATATTTAGAATAAGACTTGGTAATGTTGATTTATATTTTGTAAATTATTTTCAGATCTGTTGGTCACCCACTTCTTGTTTGTTGATAATTGGAAATTTTAGCTATTTTTCTGTCAGCCATATTTGATATTAACTTAATTCTGCTGATTTATATTGTGTCAGTTTTTTCTAGTCTAGGGATAATCATGAGTATACTTAGCATGACATGTGCAGCTCCAGATTTCCAATTTCTCTAATCTAGACTCTCTATAAAATTTCCTGAATGTGGCATGAAACTTTTCTCTTGTGCATGTTTTTATTATCATAAATGTAAGACTAAGGTTGTATTTGAATAAGTAAAATATTTCGTGTCTTAAAGCACATATTCAAATGCACTACTTGGTAGATGTTTTTTATACAACCACATGCTTTTGGCATGATGTCATCTGCCTTCATATCTGTAGACAGGTAGGTTTTCACAGAATAACTTTAGTTCTAATTAAATGATTCATTTAACTCTTCCAGAAATTAAGGCTTGGTACTAGACAAAGGTTTTACAATTTTTGTGATGTAGCCCCATTCATTTTTGAGAAAGAAATGGAGATTTTCTAATATTTTAATGCAAGTAATCCATTTTCTTGTCAGATTTTGTAGATGGTTTCTTTCTTTGTATTTTCCATGAGTAAGTTTATGTCTGTTTTTTTTTTATCATCATCATCATTGTCCTTGTCAGCAACCCACATCTGTTAACTTTATACATTTCAATCTTTCTCTTTTGAAAGTACATATCCAGTTGAAACCAAACTTTGTAGGAATGTTCACTGGATAGTCCTCTACCAAATTTATGAATCATTTGATGATGGAATTAAAACATGGCTGCAAGGGCCAATCATGTGTTCTGATTGGCTGAAACCTCTTTTCAGAAAACACAAAGCCAATTTATTTGTAATATAGGAATGATCACTGGATGGTTCTCTACCAAACTTGTAAATTTAACTTGACAAAAATGCTTTCTAAATATTTTTTCTACTCCATTTCAAACATTTCTATGTATTGAATTTAAAAATTGTCCAGCAGAGCCATTAATTTTTTCTGATTTGCTAAAACTTTGAAAATCTTCTTGACAGAAACCACTAAACCAATTAAATTGTTATATTGTAGGAATGGACAATGGATGATCCTCTTCCAAACTTGTAAATTGTTTGCTAATCATACTTTCCTGATAGCCAGCACATGACCAGCCAAATTTTAAGATTGGAAAATACTTATGAAAGTAAATTAAGGAGGAAGCCCTTAGAGTCTTTTGGAGATGCCCTTAAGGCATTTTACATGTATCTGTTGACCTCTGCCAGACAGCATGGCAGCCATAGCTGAAATATCTAAGTTGAACATAGGACCTTGTGGTTATTATCTTAAAAAACTAAAATAAATACAGAGAAAGTATAAACAGTATAAATAATCAGAAAGACAAGACCTACAGTCATTCATGTTCTTACAATCTGTCCATTTCTTACAATATACCTGTCCATTTCTTACAATATACCTGTCCATTTCTTACAATATACTTGTCCATTTCTCATCTTACGATATACCTGTCCATTTCTTAGTCAATCATGTTCTTACAATATACCTGTCCATTTCTGAGTCAATCATGTTCTTACAATATACCTGTCCATTTCTCAGTCAATCATGTTCTAACAATATACCTGTCCATTTCTCATCTCCTTATACTTAACATCATTGGGATTTTTTTCTGTTGATTTATTTGCAGATTTTCAGATTATATTTTATTTCTGTGTCCAGCACATTACATTGTTGATGATAACTGGGTTCACACTTAACATATTCTTCATGTTTACACCTTTCTCATGTCAATGTGCTGTGGTCGATCATATTGATATTGTGAAGCTGATTATTATTTATTACAAAAATAACATAATATTATAGAATTGCCTTCGTTCATAGAGAGCTTATTAGAAATGGTCATGCACATAAGACTAAGGCTAATTTAAAACAATTCCTAATGCACATAGTTAAATATATAAAATAGAAGCACATCATAGGATGGCCATCTTACATCTGTTTAGAACTTAAGACATTGTACCCAACAACATTACTAATATGAACACACATTTTAGTTTATAAAATTGACATTTTTCAAAAATTACCTCAATTTTTCAGTTGGTAATAGATAATATTTTTATATTTTGGTTGATGAGGGTTTATAATTGCTTTAAATTGGCTTTATGCTTTGTAGAACTTCCCTTCCCTTATTTATTCAGGATGGTGAAAGACCTGCCATTTTCCTACTATTATTTAATCAGGTTTTAACTTAAAACTATCACCCATAGGATGAAGCAAGCATGTTTGTTGCAAATTTTATGATTTCTTTTGGCAGAGATTTTATTTTAATTCTGTACAAAAATGTACGAATTTTTTATGGAAAGAGAATTTTGCCATTTTATTGTTATGTTGGCTTAATATATTGTAACTTATATTAAATGATAGATATCTAAAAATAGTAAAGATTTTAAATCATCAAACAATTGTATGATTTCAGTTTAATTTGAACACAAAGAGTTCCTCTGATAGTGCTGACAGCAAAGCAACACCCTCTGTTCCAGGTATGTATAATTACTACATCTCCATCAAAGAAATAGGGAATCTTACATTGCTATCCATTGATATATTCTCTATAATTGATATAGTTAAGCATTCAAATTTCTAGCCTTGGTTTTATTAAGGAGTAGAGCAAAGACTGGTCAGCCAAGAGTCAGAAAAATGTGTCTGGGTAAAGTGGCATGTCTTCCTGCAGACTGTTGCTTTCGTGAGCTGGCACGTTAAAAATCCGGCTCAGCGTGTTGGTCTAGTACAATTATGTACAAAGCAGGAATCAGTCATCACCATCATTCATTAATATGCTCTTGTCCTGAATATGCCTGAAATATTTGCCACTGGACGTTAAGCAACATTCATTCAATCAATTTTAGTTCTGATTGTAAAGGGAGGTAACTTATGCCATTGACTTTTACAAAAGATTGTTGCAATGCACTAGTTAGTCCTCTCAAAGTCTACATGTGCATACATCTGGGGATATCAGTTCAGTTGGCATTTGTTTAATTTCTTGTTTGTTGCAAAAATACCACCTGAAATCAATGAAAGTCATTTAAACTTTTTTAGACAACATTTTCAATATCACAAATGTCATCAGTGTAAATCTCTAAGGTGATTAACAGTCTCCATAGAATAATTGGTCCATATTAATTTACCATTTTGATTAGAAGTGGGTTTTTCATCATTGCCTAATGTATGAATTTTCATACTTCTCAAAAAATGGAAGATTAAAAGAATTTAATTAGATATTGAATTTCCCAATGAAATTGATTTTTGTAACTTTAAGGTTGTAAGCTCAGATCAAATGCTGATTTTATCAAGTATTACTCGAGTCTTCATAAGTATATTGAAAAGTTAGAGGATCAAATAAACATTAGTTTAATTAAGAGGGAAAAATCTTAAAATCATCTTGTCTTTTATTGGAAGACTGAACACTTTAGATAATAAGATTGTTTGTAAAATTTAAATGGAATATAATTGGATGGCAATTTTTGAAAGTAAAATGATTGACTTGATCAAGCAGTAAATTTTGAAGTTAACACCTTTGGGAATACACTGTATAAAGGAAAATTACTTCACAGCTATGTAATTGCTTTATAAAATTTAATAAAGCTTACATTATATGGGGATGAAGATGGCTGATTGTCTGTTTTAGCATGTAAATTTTTGTGGTACATGTACATGAGTAACCCAAAAGCAAATTCATTTCAGTAAACCATATGTCATAAAAGTACACTGCAAAGACTACAAAACCTGAAAAGTAGATTAACCAATAATAAAATCATGATTTTAGAGGACAGCAGACAGCAATACTGTAAACTCAGAAATTATTCCATTCATTTATTATTGTCATTTTTAAACTTCACTACAAAATGTAAGTTAAATTAATTCATGTCTGAAAATTTAGTTAACATATATTAGAATGCAAGTTCTCTACTTTGTGGTTTGTTGTTAATTCAACATTTTAAATTATAATGAAACAACACAGCAATAGGAGTTTGCACTTCCCCCCTGCCGGCCACATAGTCGTATTCGCACATAGTCATACTCCCACATAGTTGTATTCCATTATAGTCGTATTCCAATATAGTTGTACTCCCACATAGTTATACTGATGTTATTTATGAGTTATTTTTAAAAATCTGATATCATTATGTAATAAAATTTTCAAAATGGGAGAGGGGCTGACCCCAGGGATAATCGCTAAATAACAGTTATTTAAATTTAGGTTAAAGTCTCTCATTGGTATATAAAATTTCTCATGAACTTGAAAAATAGTGTTGTGCTAGTCCCCCTGCTGTTTAATATTATACAGTTATTTAATGTGATTTCTCAACATAGCCATTTTATTTTTCCTGAGCGAAGCGGAGGAAAATAGTCAAATTAAAAATAAAATGACTCTGTTTCCGGAAATCTCATTAATAACTGTTTTATAATTTCGAAAAACAACTAAGGAAAAAATTTGATATTTTTATATGTAGACGTCAATGTCCACTATAGTTTACTCGGTCTCTTTCATTGTGTGTTGGAGATTGGAATGTCTTTGGTGACATCACCGGTATATAGCCATCAGAACTATTACCTGGATACCCAGTTAATAGTCGTTGAAACTATTTACTGGCTAATTCAAATCAATGGATAAATAGTAATTTTATCTTTATAACATTATAAGTATAGAGAACATATAGCGAGGTATAATAATATTTTATACTGTTTACTCTGAAGCTGTTAGCAATAACGGAAGATGAAATTTGACATGAAACCCTTGTAAGACATCCTTTATTTTACATTTATATGTTATTTTGTGATATCCCAGATCAACAATTAACCAGTGTAAACCAACCATGTTGAATAGTACACACTGACCTTGTTTCCCGGAGAATTCAATTTCAGAAGTATTGGATTTTTATGAAGTACAAGTCTTCCATTATGATATGTTGTAAATGGTATTGGGTTTATTTCCTGTAAAACAAGCCTAATGCCTGTTTTATGATATTGTTAGTTTAAGCTGTAGGTGTTTATTGCTGAAATGTCTGACGGTAATGGAACTACAGGATTAAAGTCTCATCATTATAATGTCCACAACTTTATTTATGTTTTTTTTTGTTCAAGTGCAAAAAATGTGATTTAACAAAGTCTTTTTGATTTGTTCAGAAATGTTGATAACTGTTTATTCAGTTAATTCAAGGTTATCAAAAAACCTAGGTTCCTAGGTGTAACCAATATTTTTTGAAAATCTGGTACCTTTGTTATGTTATGAATGCTGACTTCATGGATACCAGCAATGCAAAACAAAAAGGTGGGACTAGTATTGGCGTTACTCAAAACATACTGATATGCAGCATTTTTGGAACTTACACATGGACTTGTTTACAAACATTGTAGGAATGCACTAAATTTTTCCCACTTTTTTGGCCTTCA
Organism: Geukensia demissa; assembly: GCA_034783895.1. Taxonomy (NCBI): domain Eukaryota; kingdom Metazoa; phylum Mollusca; class Bivalvia; order Mytilida; family Mytilidae; genus Geukensia; species Geukensia demissa. The sequence goes on along the minus strand of JARWCS010340172.1, from coordinate 2,829 downwards.
CCTAAAAATTTTAGGTGAAATTGATCACAACTACCTAAATGATATACCTACATGTATATGATATAAGACTTGGTGTGTCCATGTATTTTGAGGGTCAAAGCTGCTGATACAGATGAGACATTTTAGTGTTACTTGTTTCATTCATTAAATAAGCATAGCTTAATACTATGTTCTGTCATATAATTTTTTTTAAGTCCAAATATAATTTGTCTAATTCTACTGTCATTTGGTGGGTGGCTGTCTCATGGACAATCATGCCACATCTCCTATTTTTATATTATATCTTTTTTCAATTTTTTTTAAAATCGACAAATGTGTATTTTGATAAACATTTTCATTTATCTAATCAAAGTCAAAGTCACAAAAAGTGTTGCATTAGACTAAACAATACTATATATATTAATAAATTTGTTGCTTCATGATGCTGGTTGTCATTGAAGACCTTTGCTAACATCCTAAATCTATCCTCTAAGAAGACCATTAGATAAAATTGAATTTCAACAAATGAAAAATACTTATCTTGCATAAAACAATCTTTGCACAAAAGGCAATGAATAACAACACTCAGATGTATTATGGAATACGAAATTGTGCTAATAGATTTTTAGAACAAAAACAATTTTGTACAAGTGTATTACCATTTATAACTTTTAACCTGTATAATGTAAAAGATAAATATTGCAGACAGATTTCCAGAACAAAAATAATTCTATTTGTCAAGTGTGAATATTTTCATCCTGAAAGTTGAAACTGAAGATTTGAGAATAATGTCTTATTACATTTGTTTGTCATCTTGAGAAACCTTTCCATTAATTGTTGACGTCAGTATTATAGAAATTTGACTCTCCTTGGTTCTAATGAATGAAATCACTGATATTATAGTTCCAAATAACAGAGAATGCTGTTATGGTATATTTATTAAGGAAATCTTGGTTTCAATTATGTTTAACCAGTGCTTAAATACGTCAGATCTGTCCAGCATTTATGATATTTGGCGACTTTGATTTCCAGTTATTGGTTACCATGTACTTGAAAACATCAGATATGTCGAGCCTTTATGATATTTAATTGGAAACCTTGATGTGTAATAATCTCTTGCCATGTACTTGTCAGAACTCATGGTCAGTGTTTATGATATTTGGTGACTCTGGTTTGTAATCATTTGTTCCTGGAGACTGGAGGATGTCAGGCTGTTTGATTAAGGTGTTTGGAAATCTTAATTTGTAATTATTTGACCAATACTGGGGGAACTATCCAGTGTATAGGTAACTGGAAACCTTGATTTGTAATCATCTGTAACAGAGACTTGGAGGATGTTGGACTGTTTGATTAAGGTGTTTGGAAATATTGATTTGTAATTATTTTACCAATACTGGGGGAACGACTGTCCAGTGTATAGGATATTAGGAGACCTTGATTTAATTGTTCTAAATGCGGGTCATGTTGTCCAATAAAGGAAGAAATTATAAAACAATTTAGTCTTTGATCACAGATCTTAAAACTAATTCATTTAATAGCTTCTTCAGTTAACCCTAGAGTAACACAGGAATATTGCTGACCTGCTGGTATCCATATTTATGGCGACAACATGACCAAATGTTAGTGAAGGAGTCAGCAAACAGCTGCACTAGGCTTAAAAATGTTACTTATAACAAATCAGGATTAGGCTGACTGAGTGGTCTTATTTGTCAACCTATCTATAGAGATCACTGTAGCCTTTCAACTACATGTATAAGGAATGAGTTCCCACTCAAGTCTGTGCCCAATCTCCCAGTAAAGCTCATATCTGTTCCGTAGACTTCACTCCTGTGAACTCTGCCATGACAGTTTTAACTTGGCCCCATTATATGGAAATAAGCAAGGGTTGCCACCGGGTGTGTCAAAGTCCTCTGTGAGTTAAATACTGTCATTTATAGGCTTGGTTTATCTGCCATTAGAGGAATACCTTGTAACCCGTGGCAGAGTCTTCGACTGACACCGGAAGTCAGATGACTGGCCTGTACATTACAAAGAAGGGGTGAACTCTCATATGACAAGGTCTGTTGGTACTCCCTCTTCTCTATTAATAATACTGACAGTCAATATATAGTTGAAATTTTCAGTGCCATTAAGGCCTGATCAAACATACATGTATAGTACAATTTATATGCACTCCAGAGGTGCTGGCTAGTCATGTTGCAGTCTTGATCAAACAAATATTTGTATAGTACAAATTTAAGACATTTTCACTCCAGATACTGGCTAGTCAGGTAGCTAGCCATGTTATGCAAGGAAGGACTACAAAATGTTAAGTTCTTGGACCATATCATATTCTGTAAGTGGCAATAAACCAATAAAACCTAAAAAACTCACTTGTGTACTTTACTGTGAAGGCTGCCTTAATTGGTAATAATCTTGTATAGTTCCACAGTTAAAGTTGTTTCCATTTGTTTTCAGGAGGAATAGGAATCCCTGGAGCTGTGGTGGGTATATTGGTCGGAGGATTTATTCTAAAAAGATTTCAACTACGACCTAAAGGTATGTTTCCAATGCTCACCTGAGTTATAATATTATCATTTAATAACTAGTGTAAATGTAATAATATCTCATGAAATATTTGGGGTAATATAATTGGAGTAACAATTACTATCTTTCAGAATGGTTTTATTTTATATGTTTTAAGCAAAAGAAAGTGAAGGAAAACAAAAGGGCCAGACAAAGGGGGTCAAGTTGACCAGGGCCGTAGCCAGGAATTAGAAATGGGGGGTGCAAAATTATTGGGCAAGGGGTCTGGGGGCCGCTTAAGGCCCCCAGTGAGTCCAGGGCAAAGCCCTGGTAGGGGGGCCAGGG
>JARWCS010340162.1:0-11605 GCA_034783895.1 Geukensia demissa | reverse complement strand
GTGATAATTAACATGTCAATCCCCAAGCTGAGTTTTTACAACTTCATTTAACATTAGCTTGGGTATTTTTGTGACCCTAAAACATCGATCTTTGAAAATTTTTTGTGATTTTACTCGAGTGTCGAAAAATTAGAATTTTTTAAAAATTAAAAAATCTCTGAAATTTGAAAAGTGTCAAAAATTAGAGTGATTACAGTAGTCAAGTATTTTCAGATAATAAAATTTTAAGTGGTTGGTGGGGGGTGTCCAGTATAATTGTGATAGAAGACTATTAAAGAATAATTTTAGTAAAGCTGAGTTGCCATTGGTCTTGAAGCTTGAGATGATTTTCAAATGTTTCACCCTCTTTTTTTTAGCTGCAGTGACTGGAGATGATGAATATAGTAGTTTGGTTCAGATTGCCCAATAGTTTTCAGAGAACAAGTTAAAATTTAAAAGTTTACAGACACAGGATGACCGAGACTTAGTGATGGTAACAACACATAGGATCTTCAGTCTGGATGAGGGATGATATAAACTGTCTTTACATACCTTTAGTATAATCGCCTTTGGCAAGACTTCCAGCAGAACTCATTTCTGCCACCAATAAACAGCCTCTGTCTCCTGTGGGACTGACCTGTATCAAAGCATTTATGCAGGGTCTAAAAATAACTTACTATCTTGTGTTCTGTCATATTCTAACATCATTAACACTCATTTAATTTTCAAAATTTCTTTATCCTGGAATTATGAAAATTAAATCTACCGGTAGATGCTGGGATGAAATTTGTGTATAGGGTAATATTTTTCAAGATTTTTTATTTTTAACTGGCTTTGTAAAGGTATAAGCTGAATATATTGGATTTTGACTGAACATTTATCTCTGAGAAGTCCATGCACGTCCTACCCCAATGATGCTGTTTGAGGTCATTTCAATAATGATCTATATGTTGACTTGCTTATAGGCAATATCATCTGGTTTCTTAACAACTGTGAGCTCTAACATTAACTTATCTTACTCTAGCCAATCACAATACTGTTAATAGTGATTTAAACCATTTAACTCATGTTTCACTTTTAAAGGAGGAGATGTGATATGAGCATCTATGAGACAGCAATCCAAAAAGTATAAATAACAAACATCTATAGGTTACGATCAAGCCTTCAACAATGGAATATCTACAGGTAAGCTGTAATACACTCTCATTTTTATTTGTTCAATCCATTTGTTATTTTTTTCAGTTTTTGTATGTTTCTGTCATGTTTGGTCTATGTTTTATTCTGAGGTTTGCTATGTCTAATGATTATTCCTTTATAAATGACCCTTTTTCTCTTGTTTCCCCATGATAGAGAGTATCTAAACATCTAAAGTCAACAGTCAATAAATACACCAATGGAACTAACCTCCTTTAAACCTTTCACAATACCATCTCCAGGGACAGGATGAGCATTAACTATATCAGCCCAAGAAGAAATCTTATACAGTCCTCCTTCATATTGACATTTTACAGTTTTACCAATATCTCCAAACTTCCTACAAAAAATTACATTGTTATTACAGTGTATAGTTATATATCCTTCCTTCAAATTGACCACAAATTTGTCGTTATCCCCAAACCTCCTATAATTAATTAGATAATTATAACAATGTATTAAAATGCAATACACATCCATCCTTATGTTATACCAATATAAATATACCTCCAAACTTAAAATGTTACAGAAAAAAAACTTACACATTTATTTGTAATTTTTGTGGTGCTTTACAGAAGAAATGGGTAATGTCTTCATTTTTTATGTGGACAACATGATTAAGTTACTGTGAAGAGAGTGGGAAAATTCAGTCTATACTTTAAAATAGGTAAGACACAGATGTAGAAAGCTTTTTGGAGGTTAGTACATGTTACTGTCTCTTGTTTACATACAGTCTGTATGGACTTCAAAAGTTAAATACAATGCAGTTGGTTTTTTTTGAAAGTTTGATTTTTATGTTGTATTGATTGGGGTGTTGAGTGCTCACAAAAATGTTTAACTCTATCACATACTTTAAGTGCCTGTCCTAAGACAGGAACCTGAATCCTGTGTTGTTGTTTTTATGTTTAAGTGTTACTTGTTTTACATTGAATACGTATCTCGGTCCAGTTGTTCAACTTATTTAACTGAGAGTTAAATTTGGTTGATTTGTTCATGATGTAACTGCAGGTACAAAATTAACCATGAGATAAAAGTGTTAACAACTTGACCCTGGTGGATAGTTGTTACATTTGAATATTATCACTTTTTATTATTTGGGGTCTATTACAGCTCGTCAAAGGGTGTGGATGTGTTTCCTTTATTGAAGGCGTTAGGGCAACCTGTAGATGTTTGTGATTTACAATTTTGGATGGTTGTCTCAAAGACAATCATACCACAACTCCCTTTTCTATATTTTTGACCATGTTCTTGCTCTTTGTGAAGTATTAAGTTTCAATTTCAATTCATTCGATATGACATATCATCAGTTGGTTCTTAACAGCATCTATGACAGAATAATTTGATTTGTTACCATCTATATTTCAAATATGAATGTATGTCAATGTCTCACTTCTTCTACTATTTAGGTGAGAAAGATTCTATAAGTACCTGTCCTCAAATATCAGGAAATTATGTTTTGCTGCCAGATCTTTCAGTGATGTAGTAAACTGTGGTGTAAAATCTTCAATCATGTCTACATGGGTCTTTACTATACAAACATGAGGTCCTATTTGGTCAACAGCCTGAAAATAAACACGTCTTTCCTAAACAATAGTGAGGTCTTAATAAGTCAGTTTGAAAACTAGAGCTGTCCTTAAAGGGACTAATACCTCTTCCCTGCTAAGAAAAATCAAGTACATCTTTAACAGTTCATGTTTAAATAAAAATCCTGACAATATACACATCTCCATATTGTCATCAAACACCTAATTATGTTTCATAAAAATCCTACAAGGTAAAGCTGTAGACAACACAAAACAACAATGTCCAAACATTCTTATTAATACTTATCCAAACATAGATTACTGATGATAAGAACATATCCATCTGCACCCCATTTAGTTTCATAAAAATACTGGAATACACTAGAAGAAGTTGTGGATAACATAGTTCCTACAGACAGACAGAGAGGGTGAAACCTATATACTCACCTCCAACATCATTTGAAGAGGTAAAACAAACATGGGTCATAACCATACAACAGTGAGGTTCTCACCAGCCAGTAGTCTGATGATAAACATGGGTATTTGGTCACAAACATGAGGTCCTAATCAGACAGAAGTTTTTAAAATAACCATCATGGTTCTTTGACAATCTTTGAAATTTATTACCAGTAGTTTTTGCTACCACTGGATTTGGCATCCTATTTTGATTTGTTTGAATTTGAGTATTTCTTTTATTATGTTTGGAGCTCAGACTTCCTGTGTTTTGGTTCTAATGCTACTGGTCCTATTCTTTGAAATGTACATATGGCATATTAAAATTTACTATATCTATTCAACATTGGTTTTCTTGTACTTTTCTATACAAACATAAATTCCAAATTGGTAAACAATCTAAAAAGAAACAATAAACTGGTCTCAAATGGTTTTAGTTTTCACACCAGTAAATATATTTTATCAAAACCATACAAATAATGTTATTCTATGGTCATGAGATAACTGTATACATTAAAGGTCTTCTTATAATCCCCCCAAATTCAGTATGGACAATGCGTGGACAAGTTGAATTCCACCTCAAACAATCATTTTGCATCAAAATGAAAGAAACCAATATGACAATAACAACTAACCACATCATGTTTTAACCTTGTAGGAAAATCCAATCATTTTAGTGTGCACACCTCATTTGAATGCATTTATATAGCTTTTATTTGAGAAGCAGTGGTTGTCTATGTTTAATAAGTCATTTATTGTTATTTGTTCACCATTTTTTCAATAGATCGATGTAGTATTTTATGAATAGTTTCCCATTTTGGATTATGGGGCCTTTTACAGCTTCTGTTATGGTATGGACTCATTATTGAAGGCTGTAATGGGACCTGGAGTTTAAATTTGACTGTCATTTGGTGGATGGCTGTCTCGTGGACATTCATGCCAAATCTCCTATTTTTATACAAGGTATAGTATAGTCATGATAATTGTTTATTTCCATGTTCCATGGCTCATTTTTCATTCTAGATAAATAACTGGTTGTTTTTGGAGCTGGATTTCCCCTACACAGTCTTTATGCAGGTTAGCTGATTTTAATGGATTTTGAAATTCTGACAATTTATGTTTTCATAGGAGTGGGACAGGGTCAAACTTGACTAAAAGTAAAATTTTTACTGGTTGTAAGAGGTCAGAAGGATGATGTCCACCTGAGATGTCCAAGGAATTTAGGGTTGTCAATGATATGATGCAAGATTTAAATGTTGTGTGATTAAAAATTTCTTAAAATGGAAAGAAGACTAATAAATAAATAGAGGACTACTGTCACAGGAGTCTTGCAATTTGTTGTCCAGGAATGACTAATATTCCCAGCAACTGAAGTCTTGGTATGCTTAATAATTGATATCATGTGCTCAAAGTCCAATTGTCTGTCCTTGCTGATGTTGTATCTTCATATAATGTACCTCCTTTTTGCAAAATGTCATAAAAACCCATTGAATGGAGTTGCACTTTAATATGAGGTAATGGCAAAATTACAAGTCAAATATACAACTAAGTCCAAATATATTCCCTCACTGAGAGGAGACCTTGATAATTTACCTTCATTCAAAGTTTCATATCTTTTACTACATTTGTGTAGAGTTTCATTGAATCTATCATAACATGTACAATATCATGAATCAAATAAAATTACAATCATTTCCCCTAGTGATGTTTCCCTTTTTTATTACAGACAGATGAAAAGCATGAAAATATATGTTGTACCATAGTCATATTTTTAGGATTTCCCAGTGTGTTACATAAGTATGCATCGGATTAAATTCAATATTTGAGGGCTACAAACACAATGATATTTAACTTTGTTATAAATTATAAATGATGTCAGCTGAGTCTGAAGTATAATCTTCCTGTTTACCAATTCATAAAAAGAATTTACAAATTTACAAATTGTGTGAAACATTTTCAAGTTTGGAACCCTTTGTCACTCACTTAACCATTCAACTAATTTAAGTAACGACCCAATGCGGAAGCGCTTAAGTTTGACCTAGATAGAGTAATTTATAAAATTACACATATTTCTTTTGTTCCGACCTTCTCTTGCCATTTAAATAAGAAGAGTTACATTAAAATTTCCATTTTTATAAGTTCTAATCCTTGTTTAATTACTACGCAATATTGACAATGTGTACTCCCGGTCTCGCTCTAGTGTGTGCAATGAGCCACTTCTGGCAAACAAATTGCTGATTTAACAATGTACAATCTCCTTAGAAAATTATTAACTTAAAATACATTGTGATTGCTAAAGTATTATTGCAACTTGCTTGCACTTTTTTCAATCTATAAAACAAACACTTTTTATAAGAATATGTCAGACAGTTTTTCTTTCATAACCTTTTTACCCTATCCAACAAACTCTGACATAGAATATAGTGGTGCCTTAATTACCACTGAGGTTGGGATCAAAAAGTAGTTTCTAGAGGTTGTTTTTTACCTGACATGCCTGTGGAATTCAACACATGTCAAAGTCCAGAAAACAAAACAAAGCTCATCTCTCAGTTTGTATGCATGGATTTATCAATTTCAAAGATATAATTATCGAGATTTTAATGAAAAAACTGAAAACAATGAATGGATGACTACACTAATCAACTACTCATATTAAAGAAATCTAGATATATGTAAACAAACAAAATCCCAGTGCACAAGCAGAACGTATTGACAGAAAGTCTGAAAATTACTTCTTGGACATGCAAGGAAAAATCTGGAAAATATTCTTTTCCTTGTATATCACGTACCCATGATAACAAAGGTAAAATCATGAAAAAAGGAAATGGAACTGCTACAGTAAACCCACCTGATATCTGAGTATCCCAACATTCTTCACAATCTGACATTATCTTCTACTTCCAAAAACAAGTTTTCTTACTTATTATAGCCTGATATCAATATATCATTTGTTATTTGATATAGTTTCATAGTCCAAAATGTCAGATAAGAAGACTGGTTCCAGTGATTCCTAAACTATTTTTACTAAATGGATATAAAGCTTGACATGCAAGATATCTACCTGTAATATTTGTTGAGAATTTGTGAGATCCACAGACAACGCCAAGTTAGATTTCTTCAGGTCCATGATATTATACAGTTGTTTAACAACAGGATGTGTACAGCATCTGGATCTCTCTGTGTATGTCTGCACCTTCTTTAAAAAATACATATGTATATCATCACAAGTGTATACACAGTAATGTCCTGCATGAAAATTTACATTCTAACAAATGTGGACTGATATGAACTCAAAAAATTTAGTCCTAATAACAAATTATCTTAACAAATTGTATTATGATGACTTAGGATGATCAATCAACAGGGTGATTCCTATAGTAACTTTCTTTGAGAAGGTATAAAAATTGTTGCTGGACTGTCAAAAATGAGGTCAGGGACATGTGGTATCGCACAATTACATGCAGATCTAATGGGTAATAAGCATATAAATGTGGTTGTAATAACTTTACAATAGTGGCTGAACCATGAAAAAAAGGTTAAGGACGCATCTCACACTATGTACATCAAAGAATGAATCAGCAAACCATATACTGTTGATGTCAAATATCTTTGAGGCATTAAGTTTGGTTGCTGAACAAAAACCTAAATACAAAATTTACCATAAGTTACAGTACAATGAAAGGTCATACATACAGCAGACTGGTAAGTACATGTACCAAGCAATATATAACTGAAGACCAATCACAGTTATTGAGAAATTGATTTGAATTTTAAAACTTGTCACAAGTTTTCACAAAATCATTGAAATAAAAAGATGAAGTCAAGGTCAAATGAAATATGACTGGCAGGCAACTTCATATCATGAACATTATGAATATCAAATATCATTCAACTGAATCACAAAAATTCAGAGATATGAAACTTAAAAAGATTCTATAACCTGAACCACTGTTGCTGATGAGGAGTAACAAAAATTGTTACTGTGACTAAAATGTGCAAATGAGACAAACATTGATCATTCAAAAGAAAGTACTATTTTCCATCATATGTATAAAAATATTAGACTATATTTCTGCAGAGCTCTCCACAAAGTCTATAACAAGGGTGAAAAACCAAACTTTGTGATTGGAAACATCCCTCTCCTTAGATTATACCAAGTTGTTTTATCACTTATCACAAAAATTTTACCATTTGCAGTGTTTCAAACATGGTACACCTTACTGTAAGATTAACCACCTTTTTAGGCAGATCTCCGTTGGTTTGATCAAATCTGTTCTGCTGTATGAAGTTTTTGGTCCTGTTCACTGTGTCTTGGTCAAGTTTTCCAGCTCTACTTAATACTTCCAGGACTTGGGTTAATGTACAAACACTGAAATATATTTATTCACTTTTTTTAATATAATGAGCTAAACTAAGAAGCTAGAAACATTTCTCCATAAAAAACATTACGCATTTATATTAAAGGGAGAGTTGAAAATCTAATCTACCTGTGAATATTTATTCCATTTTTTCAGTGCTGGTGTTGTCAATCATTTATTAAATCGCTACCCATACGTGAAAATTCATTGACTCCTTCTCAGTGCTGCTGCTGTTCCATATATTTTTTTAACTCACTACTAACATGACTGTAATTTTTTATATTTTTTGGTCAGTGCCGCATCTGTCCATTGTCCAATTACACTCTACTTACTTATAACATTTATTCATCAGCGCTGCTGTTGCCCAGTCATTTAATTCATTACTCACCTTCTATCAATAATTGTTTTTTTTTTCTTCAGTGCTGCTGTAACCCCCCATGTTGCCTAACTCACTACTTACCTGTGAACATTTATTCCTTTCTGTTTAAGAGCTGATGTTGCCCCTTGTTCTCTGTCTAACAGTACTACAGCATCTGTTACTTTGATATCTACATCTTCTAAAGTCTAAATATACAAGGAAAGCTTTTACAACACAATTATGTCAAAAAGAAAAATCACAATCTAGATTCAGTGACAGTTAAACATACTATAAACAACACTCTGTGAAACATACTATAACCCTTACTTTGACAGATGAACATACTATCATCATTTTGTAACAAATATACATATTATTCTTTAAGACAGATAATAAAAATGCATTTGAGATTGCCAGTAAGTAATTATTTTTAGAAAAAAACCCAAAACTAAGTCTGTAAAAAATAAGTCAAGGGAATGGATAACCTTTATAACAAGGATAGGAAGAAAACATAAAGATAAATAGCAGACACCTCATCATATTACTGAGGTAAATTTAGATGATCTTGAAATGATTCTTTCAAGTAGATACCCACTGTACAATCATGAACAGGTGATGAAAATTGTTTCCTATTTACAGGATATACATGTACACATATAAATACAAGGTTAACATGGTAAGAGATAACACCATATCTAAACCAAAAACTTGAAAATATTAAGATCAGAAAGTCTCCCACAAAACTTAAAGTGGTATCACCCAAAATAAATCACAAATTAACAAGTTATACATAGAACATGTCAAATACGCTGATAAGATCTCAATCCATAAGGAGAGCTTGAGTATCATTAAAATCACTTAATGTAAAAGGTGACACAATCAGCCTTTATTCTACTTTAAAACAATTTTAAGTAGAGATGCATATTATATACCATCATAGGTTATGAGAAACTTTTTTCAATGTCACTAATTGCCAGGAAACATTAACTTCTAGTGCAACCTATCACAGAAGAGTGTCACAAAGAAAGTCCACCACAGCTGATTCACCTGGACAAAATTAGAATGAACTGTTTTTATGTTTTCATTGTGGATTTTATGAACTAAAGAACATATATATTAATAAAACAATATGTTTGTGTGATTGTTTGGTTTGCAAAATGAAAGCATACTTGTCAGTGAAAGCTTCCACAATGAAAAAATGTGTATCCTGGCTGTAACAACTTGTAAAAATGAGACAATAAAGTTTTTTTATCTGAAAAGTTATGTTTTTTGTTGCATATGTAACAGAATAGCCATGTAATGTGTTCCAAAATTAGATTACAAACAATGGTCACACTCATTGAGTTTTGCCAGTGTAGAAAAACAAAGGAAATGGGTGACCGGAAGCTGTATCTTGTATATGAAAAAAGAAATAATATGGGAAAATCCTGCCTCAAAAAAAGAAGAATTCTGTTTTAAAACAGCAAAACATCATGCTTGGTGACACATTTTTTTTTTTTTTTAGCAAATTTTCTTTTATTATGGATCTTAATAGCCAACTGAATATTCCTTGTACTTTGAAAATGTCAAAAGTTGATGCAAATTATATACATTTGTACCAAAACTAGCTTTGTTCACAGGATTTTAGGACCAAATATGGGATATGGATTAAACTCAAAAAGAAGCTTATATACAGCTGATAATTGAATTATTTTGCAATTGCATCATATTTACCATATGAAGCTTTGTGGGGCTTTCTATCCAGCATGATGCAATATAAATAATACCTTCACAGTTTCTAGAACTGATGTACCACTTGTTACAACATCTTCCACAACCAAACAAACATCCCCTGACATGTAATGACCTTCTATGATCTTCTTTGTACCATAATCCTTTGCTTCCTTTCTTCTTATTAACATAGGATAATTGTGTGCTACTGACATGCACTGAAATAGAAAGTTCAATGTTGTTTAATCACTGATTTTCTGTTCATATCAATTGACTAAATCACAGTTGGTTGTACATTGTATATGCAGTAGACCCTCCTTATTGGCAGTCCCTCATTCATAGCCACACTTTTCATATGTCCCTCTTTCCAATTAACCTTAATTTCTATGTAAATATTACCTCAATCTATCCACCTAAATTTACACTGGATCTGAAGATAATGAGAGTGTATGGTTTGGGGGGGGGGTTATTTCAAAAGATCAACAACTTACATGTACATGTACTTAATGTAACACATATGAACAGTAACATGTACCTGTAGATGTTTAATAATCTATTCCTATTTTTATGGATATCTGTCTCATTGAAAACCAGACCATATCTGGCTTATTTTTATATCATTTGAAAGGAGTTATGCTTTGACATGAATTTGTTCCAAAAGAAAAATATATTATATATCTGAAACAGTCTGATTTAAAAACTGAAATGAATGCTTGAATACAATCAAATACTATTTTTCCCCAAAAACTTTAAGAATTCAACATGAAAATTATGTACCGAATTTGATCAAATTTTGCATATTTCAGATTGATTGATTGTTGTTAAATGTCCAGCCGCAAATATTTCATGCAAGTTCAGGACCACTACATATTATCAAACAATGCATAACAAAAGGGGTTAGGTAGGCATATATTTTAGTAATTTTAAGAAAAAATACCATTTTTGGTCCAGAAAATATAGAGCACAATTGTGTTCAGTCTTCAAATTTATACATTGTATGTGTCATGGTTTTTTACATTATATAAAAGACATATAATTTTACTGAACAGGAATGTGCTCTATACTTTTTGTATGAAAATCATCAAATTTGGCATGTTTCTTAAATTGATGAAAATGAGGTAATGGTATACATCGAGGCCATGGAAGCACAGTGTAGAGCACTTTCATTGTAAAATCAAAGCTGAATTTTTTAAAGGCCATGTTTATTTTTTAAACTTTATCTGTGATTACTGCACTTGGAACACTTTGAAATTTGGACAAAGTTTTTGGGCCAAAATTTGGCTTATTGCACCTTGTCCTTTGCATGGTATCTTCATTCAGTACTTACAGTGGCTATAGGTAAAGCTGTGTAGGGAACACCACAAATAGACACAAACTGACACTTCTCCTTTTCTACAAGATTCCACATCAAATCAGCAACTGTGCTCTGTAAAACAAAATGCTACCAATTATTCTTACACATGTTACATGTTTGACATTTTTAAGCACCTGGCACCAGTTTCACAAAACAATCGCAAATTTTGCATGGATGTTATTCCTTCATTTTCTATGTCCTATGGTGCATGTTAATTTACTGATTGTTTTATGAAACAGCATCCTGATACATGCAAATAATAAATTATTCACATACTTGGCTGCCACTGGCTTTTTGGAGGAAGGATATACAAAAGAAACTGGGACATCAATTTTTTCACTTTAGAGTGTGCATGGATCACAATAAATTTTTGAAATTTTTGCCAGCTTTGTGGATTGAAGTGTTTTTTTATTTGTTAACTTTTTAACATTGATTACATGTCTAGTCAATAGTTAATTACATTTCCTGCCCAATCCCAATCAAAAACAATTAACCAAGTTATACAATCTATTATCACCTTAACATGTACGAAATATCCATTTCACAGATGACAATGGATATCTTCCGACTGTCATGAATACAAATCCGTTCCTTTACCTGTTGTGACTAACATCGATTGTGACTATACACCGGCTTTGACTACTGAGTAACACGACAGGTGCCACTAGTGGAGCAG
>JARWCS010340152.1:0-11605 GCA_034783895.1 Geukensia demissa | reverse complement strand
CGTCATAACCAATGTGCTTTACTGTGTCTCGAACAATTTTCTGATAATCAACCACAGCCTTCGATGTAATTTCGCCACAGAGTAAGACCATGCCAGTCTTCGTCACAGTTTCTGTATTACAGATATAAATTTTATGGTATATTATTACACTCAGGGAATTAGTTACTTAAAGCACACGATACTCCATAAGATGCATCATAAGGTATAACACTGTATTACTGATTTCTTCCAGCTACTTCAACACATTGTAATCTCAGCTTTTTGTGTTTGACCATGGGGAAAGATCTAATTGTTAGCTTACAATATATATGTTTTTTTTTCTTTTTCATGATAATTGGTTGAACAATTTTTTATCCTTTAAGATAAGTGAATTTACAAGAAAATTTTATAAAATTATACATTTTTTAAAATAATATTAATGAAACAGATGTGAAATGTAATAAAAAAGACAATTTTTGACACTTTATAATTGAATTGTTGTAGTTGATAGTCTGTATTATTCATTTATTGACAAAGACCATTTAAATCTTCTATCGTTTGGAGTAGAAGTTAGCAGTTTTCAATATTTAAAAGAAAGAATAAGGTATATATACCAGAAAGCACTTTTCCTGTCCAATAATAGTGCCTTTCCATTTCCTTGGGTTGTATCATTCATGTTGTCATCTGTTGACAATTTGTCATCAATAATGGTAGATTTTGATGGAAAGACCTAAAATTTTTTAAATTTTGTCATTTCTGTGAATTCAAACAGAATGAAGCTATATATATATTACAAGTTTGATAAGTTGTGGAAAAGGTTGTTACAGAAAGGCATGCAATTTTATTTGTAATAGTTTTTACTGTTTATCCCAACAAATTTTTATATTTTCCTTGATCAAACAATTTTAGGTGCCGTTAAAGCTTCTAGATAACTAGGTATAACTTTTTGTTTTGTTTTCTCTTATTGTATTATCATTATATCATTGGCTCCTTTTGGAACTGCTAATTTAAAAGAAATGAAAAATGCAGGTTTTGAAGTTAATCAACTAGCCATTAAGTTTAGCCAAAGAAGTCACTAGGATGTATCTAAAATATGATTTTGAGCATCTTGGTGGACATTGTTAATTTTGCAAAAACGCTTTTAATTCCATGTTAATATGGGTTAAACTGTTACTTAAGCTTTTCAGGAAGCATCCAGCTGTATCAAATATATTTGATTTGCCACTTCAATAAAATGTATTGTGCTAAGACTTAGTATCCTATTGCAGAGACATATATGACAATAACTGACAGACCATTAGTTTATGCAAGCATTAGCTACATGTGTGGCATTTATAACTGTTATTTCTAATATGTTATGTTTAGGGTAATAGAACTCTAATTTCAGTATCAGTTTTCCAATATTGATGAATTAAATCTCCTATAGATGAAACTGTGTTGTATAGTAAAACAATACTGTAGGTAAACATTAACATCTATATTAAGGATGTATGCTGCTCACGTTCAGCCATTTTGGTGAGATTTTCGAACTTTTCTAGTTTTTTCCATTTCATAGCATTAATATTTTTTGCCCAGTGACCCCCTACTTCTATTTTACATAATTCAATTAATCACACTTTAAAATGCTGTTTGAAAAGTTTTTATGAATTTCTTGTTATTCATATTGGGTTTTAACAGAAAGAACCTACTAAGACAAAACCTATGGAAAATCAAGAGGGACCTTTTTCCTGCCAAATTTTCAAATGCTTGTATCTCAAAAACGAGTACACTGACCCATCAATTTTTCTGCTTCTTTTTTCCAAATGTGAAAGATCTTAAAAGCAATCAAAAGCTTTTGAAATCTTTGTTATTTTTAATATCTGCAGCAGACATCCTTAATTGATTAAACCTCCTGAAAAATAGAAAGTCCATTGTTTAGGAGATTTTATTGGTCAGTATTGATATAATAGAAAGAAAGGATATGGTGTAAATATTTATGATACAAAAATCTCATATATACAAATAAATTCCAAACACAGGAACAGCACTTTGATTTTGAGATGATTCTTCATCTCAAAATCACAGTGAGGCCTTCAACATGGAGTGAGAACTCGCACCTCACTGTAAGTTCAATGCAGCCCCTAGCACCGGTTTGAGCAGAATTCTTTGCTAAAAACTTTCATATTCATATTGTATAACTATGCAAGGCCAGTTCATATCTATGACATTTAATACCTGTTTATTTATCAATATAAGAAAACTGAGCGATGAATTGGAGTTCTATGAACACAAACCATATATTATATCTACAATAAAGGATACCAAACAGAATAGTAGAATTGAGTGAATAGTGGAAATAAAAAACAGCAGTAAAGTCAACAATTGATGGCAGAAATACATTATTCTCCAGTTATTACTGACATGATACATGATTTCAAATCACCAAATATTCACTGATTACCAATGTCACGTGAAAATTTACATTTTTGCATTAATCTCTAAAATTCAATAATTTGTAAAGTATTGCATAATATCAGTGAGTTTTTTTATTTTGAAAAGATAACTGTAAAGAAATAAAACAAAAACAAAAATTATTGTAAAAAATTATTGTCATAAGTTTTTTTTGTGATTTTCTACAACATTCACCCAGCTCTTTTCATATTGCTTGTACCCCATTGCTCATGTTTGGTTTGATTTATAACTGATCAAATTAAGTAAATTTATACACATTTTTTCATATATATTTTTCCATTGATATATCGTTGCATATTTTGTTTTACACATTTTGTTAATTTTGTATTTCATTTTAATACTTTATAACATCTTCTTTATACTTTTTCCATAACATATTGGGTTGCTGTACTAAACCAATATTTTTATATAAAACTTTATGATAATAATAGTACATGTATAATGTTATTTTGTTCAGATTATATAAATATGTAATTCAAATTTGTTTTTCTTTATTTCAATAAAAGTATAAGCTTGACATTATTAAATGTGTCTCAGTTGTGCTTGTAACAGTTCAAAACTGTATATCATAAACATTTGCACCAAATTTCAATTTTTTTTAAAAGGTTGATACAGGAATTGGTGTTAAGGCGAGGGACTTAACAAGCAAAACTATTGCCTATGGATTTGGGTAAAAGGATGTTTTCGTCATAAATATGAAATGAAACATTTTTTATTGCTTTTTTTTCATTTTTAGGCAGCATACAGTTAGTGCCCCACTCTAAACAAAACTCATTCTGTGACTAATTTTAGAGATTATTTTATTTCTAACAAGTAACAAGTTATATGAACCTTCCGTAGAAAATTGTACAACATCATTAGATTCCAGAAAAGCATTGAAAAATTTTGGCAAATTTGGACAAAGGGTATAAGGTCTGTATTTGGCTTCCCTCTGAAGATTTTCAGAAATTCTTGTTGCCATTGTGTTGTCTGTCATTTGTGGTTTTTGTTTGACCATTTGGTTTCTTGTACACTTTAAAGTCTTAAAACTGTTAAGCCAAATTGATTGCTGCTTTATAATGTCCAGCGGCAAATATTTCATGCATATTCAGGACAAAAGCATATATACAATTGATGATGTATGAACCCTTCTTTATACTAGACTGACATGCCGAATTCCGCTCGTAAAAGCAACTGTCTGAAGGAAGAAATGCAACTTTAAAAAGACACATTATTCTGAGTCTGGGCCGAAATGTCTCTCTTCCTAAGTACTGCATGCTTAGCAGAGAAGCAGCAAATATATTTTAAATGTCTTTGGTTTGACCTGGCAGGAGATCCAACTCATGACCTTCCTAATTGGACTATTATATCAACTTGGCAGCCTTAAGCCATATTGTATCAAACATCTACCAATGATATTTGATAAAGATATCTTATTTCATTCACTCCGAATTGGCAAAGGTCCCTTTAAAAAATTTCTGTGTGCCAGTCATTATAATCCATTGGCCAAGTTCAAGGTGAGCAATACAGGTTGAGGCCATATTTAAGGTTCATTTAAATGATAATACAAACTTGTCCGCCAGCCACATTTCCTCAAATAAGTTCAAAGGTCATTCCAGCTGTCTTAGTGTCTCTTGTCCATTCAAAAATACATTTTGGTCATCTCTTGAAACAGTTTGGTGATTTGTTGAAGTGGAACCAAGATAAGCTGGAATGGTCATTGGGTAGTCATTCACCCAAATTTGGCTTTGTGTCTCAAGATATGACTTTGCTATAGAGAACCAGAGCCTTCCAAGTGTATCTCAAAATTGCCAAAACTGATTCTTACCATCGTGTATATCTCTTCTCGCCATTTGTTTTGTTGTTGGTCCCTAATTACTACATGGTTTTAAAAAGAGCACTTTTATAATTTCCAATAAGGATCTATGTAAAACGTGTACAGCAATACTTCAAAGGAGGTCACTTCAAAGTTTTGTTCTAGTGAACCATGGTTAAGGGTAATCTGTAAAGGTACTTTGTGAAGATTATCGGCGAAAATCATCTGAGCTGTCGAAGGAAAAGAACCCAGAAATCTATTCACTAATGGACTGTTTAGCTAGTATGCTGATGGTGTATTTGCTAAAGTAGTTTCCGAGCTAACATTTTCTACATGGTTGTAGATTAGGTTAAGAGTTATAATCCTAAAGGGGTAGAGCAATGGTTCTTTATGTTAGTTTTGGAAAAATTTTATTTAACCAGCTAAACTACTGGTCTGACAAATATGTAATTAAATTGGGTCTTGTTCAACATGGTTTGCTGTGGTGGTCATCATTTAAGTTTTCATACAATCCTAATTGGGACAACCCATTAGCTGTAGTATCCATCTTGGTAGGCGGATATTCTGAAATGAGTCCACCTGATGACCTTCTAAATTTTAGTACCATGTCAGAACATGAAAGTCAATACAATGCTCATAGTGAGGATGTTAAACTACTTACTGGTCACCATCATAGTTTGTGAGTTGAACATCAAATGGAATTATAGAATTAAAGGATCAACATCCTGCTAAGTTAAACTCAAGTGATGCATGTAGTTTTAGAAAAATAAATTCCATGGAACACAGTTTTGTAAGGACAGCCATCTTCGTTGGTGAATTTGTCATCTGGTACAAATTTGGGAGATGTCAACTCTCATTTTTACCAGAGTTTGATATCAGCGGAACAAGTGGTTTCAGGCAAGTTTCATTACTTATTGTTAAAGTTGCTATGGTTAACAACAAAACAAAAATGAAATCAGTATCTAATTAAAACGGTGATCATAGAGAGAGAGAGAGAGTAAATCTATTTGAGCAAAATTGGTAGTTGAACTGTCCATATGCCATATTTATATTTATGAGGATGATAAAGTCGTTAATAATGCCATACAATACCTCATAAATATATATTTAATGGTAACTTATCTATAAACCAGACTACATCAGATAAAACATAAACAAACCCAGCAGGAACCAAATATCAGACTAGTACACTTCCTCACAAACCAGAACATAAAATAATAGGAACCAAAAGATCATCCTACAACCTCTTCACAAACCAGAACATAAAACAACAGGAACCAAGCATCGGCCTACAACTTCATAAAAAAAAAAAAACAGAACATAAAACAGCAGAAACCAAAGATTAGCCAACAACCGTTCTTCACAAACCAGAACATAAAACAGCAGAAACCAAAGATTCCGTTCTTCACAAACCAGAACATAAAACAACAGGATCCATATATCAGCCTACAACTTCATCACAAACAAGAACATAAAGAAACAGGAATCCGGTATCAGCCTATAACTTCGTTACAAACTGAACATAAAGCAACAAGAATCAAGTATCAGCCTACAACTTTTCCAAAAACCAGAACATAAAACAAAAGTAACCATAAATCTGTCTACAACTACTTTACAAATCAATCATCAAACGGGAACCAAAGGTCTGTTTACAATTTCTACACAAACCAGAACTAAAAACTACAGGAACCAAAGATGTGCCAACAACTTCTTCACAAAACGAACTATAAAACAACAGGCACCAAACATCAGCCTACAGCTTCTTCACAAACGGGAACTTAAAACAGTAGAGACGAAAGATCAGCCTTTTTCATCAAACTGAACATAAAACAACAGAAACCACAGTTCAGTCAACAACTTCTTCACAAACCAGAACATTAAACAAAAATTATCATAGATCTGTCTACAACTTCTTCATTAACAAAATCATAAAACAAAAGGGACCAAAGATCAACCTACAACTTCTTCACAAACCAGAACATAAAACAACAGTAACCAAAGATTTGTCTACAACTACATTACAAATCAGAACATCAAACTTGAACCAAAGATCTGTTTACAACTTCTTCACAAACCAGAACTAAAAACTACAGGAATCAAAGATCATCCTACAGCTTCTTCACAAACCGGACTATAAAAAAACAGGCACACAACATCAGCCTACAGTTTCTTTACAAACTAGAACTTAAAACAGCAGAGACCAAAGATCAGCCTTCTTCATACAACTGAACATAAAACAACAGAAACCACAGATCAGTCAACAACTTCTTCACAAAGCAGAACATAAAACAACAGGAACCAAAGATCAGCCTACAACTTCTTCACAAAGCAGAACATAAATCAATAGTAACCAAAAATCAGCCTACAAGTTCTTCACAAAGCAGAACATACACCAACAAAAACCAAAGATCAGCCTACAGCTTCTTCACAAACGAGAACTTAAAACAGCAGAGACCTAAGATAAGCCTGCAACTTCATCATTAACCTCAACATAAAACAGAAGAAACCAAAGATCACTCTTCATCTTCTGAACAAACCAGAACATAAAACAACAGGAACCAAAGATCTGCCTTAAACGTTTTCACAAAGCAGAACATAAACCAACAGAAACCCGAGATCAGTTTACAAGTTCGTCACTAACCAGAACATAAGCCAACAGAAATCAAAGATCTGCCAACAACTTCTTCACAAACCAGAAAATAAAACAGAAGAAACCAAAGATCAGTATTCATCTTCTTCACAAACCAGAACATAAAACTGCAGGAATCAAAGATCAGCCTACAGTTTCTTCACAAACGAGAACTTATAACAGCAGACACGTAAGATAAGCCTGCAACTTCATCATTAACCTCAACATAAAACAGCAGAAACCAAAGATCAGTCTTCATCTTCTTCACAAACCAAAACATAAAACAATAGTGACCAAAGATCAGCCTACAGTTTCTTCATAAACCAGAACATAGAACAGCAGGAACCAAAGATCAGCCTACAAATTCTTCATAAACCAAATCATAAAACATATTAGACCAAAGATCAGTCTACAACTTCTTTACAAACCAGAGCA
This sequence comes from Geukensia demissa, assembly GCA_034783895.1. Taxonomy (NCBI): domain Eukaryota; kingdom Metazoa; phylum Mollusca; class Bivalvia; order Mytilida; family Mytilidae; genus Geukensia; species Geukensia demissa. Next base: position 4,316 of record JARWCS010340152.1, on the reverse strand, counting down.
TAAAACAATAGTGACCTAAGATCAACCTACAGCTTCTTCACAAACCAGAACATAGAACAGCAGGAACCAAAGATGAACATACAACTTCTTCATAAAACAAATCATAAAACAGATTAGACCAAAGATCAGCCTACAACCTCTTCACAAACTAGAACATAAAACAACAGGAACCACAGATCAGTCTACAACTTCTTCACAAACTAGAACATAAAACAACAGGAACCATAGATCTGTTTACAATTTCTACACAAACCAGAACTTAGAACTACAGGAACCAAAGATCTGCCAACATCTTCTTCATAAACCAAATCATAAAACAGATTAGACCAAAGATCAAACTACAACTTCGTAACAAACCAGAACATAAAACACGGGAACTAAATATCAACCTACAACTTCTTCACAAACCAGAATATAGAACAGCAGGAACCATAGATCTGTCTACAACTTCTTCACAAACCCGAACATAAAACAATAGTGACCTTAGATCAGCCTAAAACTTCTTCACAAACCAGAATATAGAACAGCAGGAACCATAGATCTGTCTACAACTTCTTCACAAACCAAAACATTAAACAATAGTGACCAAAGATCAGCCTACAACTTCTTCACAAACCAGAACATAGAACAGCAGGAACCATAGATCTGTCTACAACTTCTTCACAAACCATATCATAGAACAGCAGGAACCATAGATAAGTCTACAACTTCATCACAAACCAGAACATAAAACAACAGGAACCATAGATCAGTCTACAACTTCTTCACAAACCAGAACTAAAAACTACAGGAACCAAAGATCATCCTACAGCTTCTTTACAAATTAGAACATGGAACAGCAGGAACCACAGATCTGTCTACAACTTCTTTACAAACCAAATCACAGAACAGCAGGAACCATAGATCAGTCTACAACTTCATCACAAACCAGAACATAAAACAGCAGAAACCACAGATCAGTCTACAACTTCTTCACAAACAATACCTAAAAACTACAGGAACCAAAGATCATCCTACAGCTTCTTTACAAATTAGAACATAGAATAGCAGGAACCATAAATCTGTCTACAACTTCTTTACAAACCAGAACATAAAACTATAAAAACCAAAGATTAATCTACAAATTCTTCATAAACCGGAATAAAAAACAACAGGAACCTAAGATCAGTCTACAACTTCTTCACAAACCAGAACATAATACAACAGAAACCTAATAACAGCCTACAACTTCTTCACAAACCAGAAAACCAAGCATCAGCCTACAACTTCTTCAAAATACAGAACATAAAACAGCAGAAACCAAAGATCAACCTACAACTTCTTCACAAACCTTAACATAAAACAACAGAAAACAAAGATCTGCCAACAACTTCGGCACAAAGCAGAACATAAAACAACAGGAACTAAAGATCAGCCGGCAACATCTGCACAAACCCAGACAAAAAAGGTCAGAAACCAAAGATCAGCCTATAACTTTTTGGCAAATCAAAACAGTAAACAACAGAAATTAAGAACATCCTGCAACTTCTTCACAAACCAGAAGATAAAATAACAAGGAAAAAATGATCAGCCTGCATTTTTTTGTGATCAGCTGTCAGTAAAAAGATGTGCATAGAAAATCTTTTATACATTGGATTACCGTTAAATCTTGTTTAACGTTAGGCGTTTTTTTTGTCAAATGTTGATAGACCTTTGGATAAGCTTTGAACAACAATATAAGAATTTTATTTAATTTCTGGACATTTATTTTAAATACTATTATCACATCCAACGCTGTTTCTATTGTTTTTTCCTTTACGCCACGTAAAACAAATAAGATACGTTGCTTTGAAAAGAATTTCCATTGTTTTTTTGTGTTTTTTTTCAAATTTTATGTTTGAAAAATAATCGGTTAGTCATAAAAACTAGGTTTATTGTGTGACCCATTTGGTCTTCAATAGACTTTATATCCACAACATTTTTGGCTAGCTACTCTTCTCCCATAGATGATTTGGGTCAAGTTTAAATTCATTTGGTCTAGGGATTTCAGACATGTCATCAGATAGACAGATGATGACCGCTAAGTGATGAAAAAGCTTACAAGGCCTTTGGCCAGATGTGCTTAACATAGCGCTAGTCCCATAATTTTGAAAGTGTTCATAATGGCATTCATTGTTTCTAAATAGAATTTATAATTATATTTATTAATCTGGTTTATAATAAAAGCATTCCTATCCATCATGGAAGCTATCGATATTATTTTTTAAAAATACGTGTTTCTTTTCTATAGAAACTTTAAAGTATATCGAAAATTCTATTCCATGCATTCGACTTCAAATCTATCACATGATTTTCTTTTCACAATGCATGATTTATCAAGTTAACATGAAAGGGCCTTGAGACATTTTTAAAATATCTGAAAAGAAAAATTACCCTACTCCTGACGGGAGACATCTAAAATAGTAATATGTATATGATCATCACATCATTGAATTTTTAGTGAAAAATTTGTCAAAGAAAGTTACACCAGTCTGAAACTTATACTATACTATATACCTTTGTCAAAAAGGTGTTTTTGTGAAATTAAAGACCAATAGTAATTAACAGTCAAACAGACTGTAAAATATTCTAGTAGGCAACATTCTCAATCTGTTTATCCACTAAGCATGCATTTATAAGCGTTATTATGGCAAAATAGTTTTAATTTCAAAATTTCTCATTGTGTGCCAGTCTACAATATTGAGGCAACTCTTTTAAATAACGTGATAGCTCAAAATGTAACAGTCCTCAAGACGTGTTATATCTTTACTATACACACTTAACTCCGAGCAGACCAGAATATGCTCTTAACTCTAAATATGACAAGTTTGTGTGAAAGGCTGAAATTGCAGCAACCAGTTTAAGTATAGATAAAGCGACTGTGCTAGCGTTATTTTAATCATGTGGCAAACAACTTATATGTGAACCATATGGCAGGCATGTGTTTCAGAAAATTCACAATTCAAAAAATAATATCATATTAAATATATAATACCGACTGTCAAGCCCATCCAAAGATTTTACAAATTGAAACCCTGACTGCAACACCATCAGTACTGATGTACTCAACGGTTAAATGAAAATGGAAAGAGATCCAACGTGATTCGAAGTTAGATAGACAAAGAGCAGAAACGCAAGAATAATATCCATATAGTTCAATAATAATTATAATATGATATTACGACCATATCAAGCGTGGAATCTATACTTCAAAAGCAACGTCGCGCGAAAATCGGTGAGTGTTTATTCTTGTGGTTTAGACATCCTTTCAATGGGATAATACTAAAAAAATAATAATCGAAATAAAAAGTGTCGTCTTTTGCAAATATGTAATTATTAAATGTGACAATAAAAGATCATTTTTAAATCTTAAAATGTACAATAGGCAAACATAAGACACGAACCATTAGACTGGGTGCTGGGATTTTTTCAAAGATACAATGTAGCCAAACATGAAAACTAATCTGACCCAGAATTTGCAAAATTTTCTTGTTTGAACTACATTAAAATAAATTTTGACCGAGTCTCCAATCCCAACACCGTGGGCGCCTTTCCGTCGAAAATCAAATGGTCGGTGCTGTCAGAGACATATGAAGCTATTGTATTATTATGTCTCTGGTGCCGTACAGGAATGATGCAAAGTTTATATGGCTATATATTTACAAATGAAAATATATCTGTACTAAAATTTCTGGTAAAATTCATTATTGGTTGTCTTGTTGTTAAACGTGGTTAATAACTGTATTATATATCATACTTTTTAAAAATTTCTGTTACTTTCGGGCATACGAGGGTGAGATTGTGGCTTTTAGTTGATTACCATATGTACATGTGTATTGAATTAATGTTTGCAAGCATCTTCGGGGCCTTTTCCATTGGAACAATAAAATATTCTATATTCTATCCTTTAAAAACCACGTCCGCAGCTTGACCGCAAATTTATGCTTTGGGACAGACGCTCAAACGCGTGGCCGGGCATAAGGACGAAAAGGAGAAAAACACTAATTCATTTCTTTAAGATTTTCAACTAAATTCGAGAATGTTCAGATTCGTCTAGCCCTTTTACCTTAACTTTAACCAGGCAAAGACCATATATAATACAATAATACAAAGATTCGTACATGTCATGTCTAATTGATTGATTGAATGGTGCTTAACGTCCAGTGACAAATATTTCATGCATATTCAGGACGGGAGCATATTAATGATGAGTGATGATGTATGAACCCTGCTTTGTACTAGACCGACACGCTGAGCCGGATTTTTTAACGTGCTAGCTCACGAAAGCAACAGTCCGC
>JARWCS010340142.1:0-11606 GCA_034783895.1 Geukensia demissa | reverse complement strand
CCGCCGTCGCCGCCGCCGCCGCCGGAAAGTAACACCTATGTCTCGCTTTCGCGACTTCGTCGCAGGCGAGACAAAAAATCAAGAGGCTAGGACTACTGGTTGGGGCTGTAGAAACTACTTGCAAAAAAACTTGAGCTGTACTTTTATTGGTTCCACTGTGTAATAAATTATTTGAATCTAAGATAAGCATCACAATTTCTCATTCAATTGTTGACCAAGCCATCACCAGAAACAGAACCCCTATGTCTAGCCCTCTGCGACTTTTTGTCACAGGCAGGACAATAAAAACAACCATTTTCATTGTTAAATAACTCAGATCTTACATGGCCTTGGGTCATCTCATTTTAGCTCGGTAGCTTCACAACAAATTTCATTTAGATATATAGAATTGATTTTGAGAAAACGAAAACTTTTACATAACTTACACTATAAGACAGACATTCTAAGTTGAAAACCATTTACCTTCAAGTCAAGGTCATCAAAATTTCATCTGACAATTGCATTTTATATCAATGCAACCTCAAAACAAGTTTCATTTAGATATCAAATATAGTTTCTGCGGAAACAAAAACTTGGACAAATGTTCCAAGGAAAAGCAGATTTTATAAGTCTATAACTGTTTCTTTAGCATGACATTGAATTCAGGATCACCTAAATTAGCAAACATTACATGTGATGTACACCAATGGAACTTCATAACAAACAAAATATTTAAAGGGGGTACCCAAGAAACACTTCAGTAACCTTTGGTTCAAATTAGCTCAGTTTTCTTAAGTGAGTCAAAGAAATGTTTATCCTTAGGATAAAATGTTAAACAAGTCCAGCCATGGCTGTGAGCAATCCAAGGACTATTCCACTATAGTTTGATTAAAATTGGCTTAGTGATTTCAAAGGAGTGGACAAAAATGTAAAATTCCCATATAAAGCTTACTCTTTAACCATGTTCGGCCATGGTGGCCATGTAAGATGAACTTAAGGAAAACTGAACTGAAATTTTTATAGGGAGAAACCAAGGCCCAATCTATTTATGTGTAGTCTAAAGTGTCTTAGTTTCCTCAGTTGAGTTAAAGAAAATTTAAAATTCCCATAGGATCCAATGTTAAAGTAAGTCAGGTCATGGCGGCAGACAAAGTAGAACATAGTTTTAAAGGGGTACACCCAAGGACTTTTCCATAATAGTTTGGTTAAAATTAGCTCATCTGTTTAAGAAGAGTTTACCAAAATGTAAAATTCCTATAGGCTTAATGTCAAACTATGTTCAGCCATGTAAGATGATGTTTGGAAAAATCTTTTTTGAAGGGATGCCACCCAATGACCATTTTATTATACTTTTTTTTAAATTGGATCATCTTTCTCAGAGAAGTGAAGGAAAATGTTAAAATTTCCATAGGGTCCCAAGTTAAACGATGTCCAGCCATGATGGTCACACTGGATGGCAAGCAGCCAAACTGAACACAATTTTTTAGGGAACCTTCCACTGACCATATCACCAAGTATTTTTAAAGCTGGCTTTGCAGTTTCAGGAGTTGATGAAAATGAAAAATTACAACAGGCTTAATGTAAATTTTGTTCTTCCATGAAGGCCATGTTAGATTCAGAAACAAACACAAATTTTAAAGGAGGCCATTCAAGAACCAATTTAGTATAGTAAACTTGGTTCAAATTGGCTTTATTATTTAAGAGTAGTAAAGAAAAATGTTATAATTCCCATTGGGTCCAGTGTTAAATTTTGTTGGGCCATGGAGGCCATATTAGATGGCAGCTGGCAAAACCCAACAAAGTTTTTAAATGGGATAATTCAAGAACCATTCAACCAAAACTTGGTTAAAATTGGCAAAGTGGTTTCAGAGCAGTTGATGAAAATGTAACAAGTTTACCACAATGATGATGGACACAAAGTGATGAGAATATCTCACATGGCCTTTTAGGCAAGGTGAGCTAAAAATGTATAGGCATACCCAATACTGTTGACCTACCATACATGTATATAGTAACTTAGAAATAAATCTTAACATGAAAATTTGACCTTAGTTTTTAATCTAAAATTAGGTTTATTTTAAAATTTTCAAGATTCTTTATTTTTAATTTCAGTATTTCAGTTACATATCATCATCTTTGTCAATCAAATGACTTTAGAAATACCCATAATTCTGTCAATCTTAAGATAATCAGTCACAAAGGAAGGCTTATATACCGATACTAGTGGATTTACTGACTACCATTAAGTGTCCTAGATTTGTTTTGAATTTCTACTTACCCTGGGCCTTTTGGACATTAAAAGTTACTTTTCCTCAAATAAAATGAATACAAAAAACTAAAATACAACTTTCCCTAGGCTAAAGGGTTAGAGCCATGAACATGGATTATTGGCAAAAAATCCTTCGAATTTTTTATTTTGGGGATTTTTTTTTCCAAAAATAAGTTAATCTAACAACTTTGTTGGTCAAACAATCATATTGTTGAACTAAATATTGTTAACAACTTGACTTAAATTTAAGATTTCATTTGTAAGTAAAATAAAAAAAAATACAGGTGTGGACACAGAAATGTCTCGCCTTCAAATTGGAATAGCTGACAAATGTGGACTGATGCAAAACAAAAAGTTGACCTTTGTAAAAATGAGGTCAAGGTCAGGTCAAATGACATATAGCAGACTGGAAGGTACCTATGAAGATCTAATTACAGACCAAATATGGTGTGTCTAGGTATAACAGTTGTTGAGAAATGGACTTGAGTGTGAAAAAAATTACGAAGTCACTGAACCATTAAAATGAGGACAAGGTCAGATGTCATATAGCAGACTGATAATTTCTCACCAAGATCTAACTACAGACCAAATATGGTTGACCTAGCTACTACAGGTGTTGTAGTCATTCATCCATAAAAAAGTTCAAGGTCAAATGACAAATTAAAGACTAAAAGTACCCACCAAAATCTAACTTCAGACTTAATCTAATGAGAGTAGGTATGAAAGTTGTTGAAAAATGGACTTCGGTGTAAAAAAATTGCAATTCACTCAACCATGAAAATGATGTCAAGTTCAGATGGCATACAGCAGACTGCCAAGTTCTCACCAAAATCTAACTACAGACCAAATACGTTGGGTCTAGGTACAGCAGTTGTTGCAAAATAGACTTGAGTGTATAAAATTTACACAGTCACTCAACCATAAAAATGAGGTTAAGGTAAAATGACATAAAGCAGACTTTCAAGAAGTCTCCAGGATCTAACTACAGACCATATATCGTAGGTCTAGGTACCATAGTTGTTGAGAAATGGACTTGAATGCAAAATTTACATAGTCACTCATCCATAAAGGTCATGGTCAAATGGGATATAGAAGACTGACATGTACCCACCAACATCTCTCTACGGCTAAAAACAGGGCTGTGAATTAGAAATTTCACGGCCCGCAGAATTTACTGGAAATTCCTTGGAGGTAGTATATATAATGGCATACAGAAAGGAATTGGGACAGGATTTGACCTGGGGATATCCATGTATCTGCGAGAGAATCACATCCCTGTAAATATAATGATGCTAGGTATGACAGTTGTTGAGAAATGGTCTTAAGTGTAAAAATTTAGGACATGGCCATTTTTGGACCTTGTATATCTCAATAATGGTAAGAGATAGGTCATGACGTTTGTGGCTAGTTATGTTGGCTCTGAGTTGGGAAATACAAAAAAACCCATTTAAATCAGACAAGAAATAGATAACTTACATTAAAATATAAGAAAAACACCTTTTGGTTCCTACTCAAATCAATACCAACCTTAATCTAGTACAAAAAATCAAAGTGCCAAAATATTAAAAGGATTGGTTAATAGAACAGAAGTTATCGTTCTGAAACCACCCTGTCTACAGATGCCAATGCCGAAGACAGCGCCATTCCATAATATGACCACAATTCTTTGCAGCCGTATAAAAGGGATGTGATGCAACAATTTCATGGTATTTTAAATTATTTTTAAGAGTAGGTCAATTTCCCCCTCTCTTGAAGAATTTATTCTGAACATGAGCTAACCTTTCTTTCCTCTGACTCCTTATAGTGAATGAGAATTTCAACCAACTGCCAATCATTTTCAATAAAATGTACTTCTGACCAGAAATCTCTCTCAGAAGACTAAACCAAATGTCTTGAAATGATTCGTGAGTTTAATGTTCTACTGGTATTAAGTGATCAGTAAAACCTTATTTAATCCAGAAAAAAACCAGATATCTTGTCAGACCCCATGTTTTTCCACAAGACTGCTTAATCCCATGTATTTGGTCTGACCTGGTCTGGTGATCAAATCTACAACTTTAGGTGAGCATGCTTTCCCTAGATTACCAAGACATCTTTTAAACAACTAAAAAAAAATCCTTTGAAGTAACATAAAAGGAGTTTTTTTCAGCTAATTTTTAATTTTTATCTAAAAAAATTTCCATTGTTTCTTTTCACAACTTCTTTGTTGGACTGGAAAGACACAGACATAAGCAGATGCCTGATTGCATGTAACATGTTGACTTTGTTTCTGGCAAGTGGTAGCCCTTCAACAAGTAAAGGTTACCAAATATAATTCTTAAAGCTAATACCAGAGAGATGAAATATTTTGAGGGGTTCAATAATGACTTGACCTTGGACAAGAGGACATGAAATTCTTGTATCAAGTCCAGGTCTTGATTGATACATTTACCCTGCAAATGGAGGATCAAGTTGTGTGGAAATTTAGATGTTGAAAAGAAACGATTTCAAACCTTCTATGTTCCTCGATGCTTTCTTTATCAAGTAGAAGTTTAAGCTCTCGGAGATCTTGTAAAAACACTCGATCTAAATCTACATCCATATCCTCATGGCTTTTACACTCTGAAATATATTAATAATTAAATTATTTCACCAACTGCAGTCACTTGTACTACAAACACAGCAATCTGCATTATTTAATATGTAACTTAAGAAATGTAACAAAATCTCTAAAACTACCTACTGTAAACATGTTTATTTTCACGGCATTTCCTAAACAAGGGCCATCTTTAACGTCTCTCTCTGGACAGATTATTTGATTATGTGTATTTATACATCCCCCACAACCAGGGACCCCCTTTTAGAGGACTAGTGCCTCTGGGATGGAGATACTTAGTGCCTATTCTTTCCCCAGCACAACCTTTACGAAGGGGAGTTTGAGTATTTATACATCTTGCTCGAACTAATGGACACCCCTTTAGCAGGGGTTCTACCTGCAGGTGAAGATACCGAACGGCCTATTTCTATACCCTGCTGCCCTCGGGGGGTTTACAGTTTTCATGTATGTTTAAATTTTATTTATGTTTATGTCAGACTTCCTCTACTGTTTGGAAAAAATAAACTCTAATTTCTATACTGATGACTGAGTGTTAATGAGCAGTTATCAGGCAGTATTCAACGTAATTTAACCTACAGAATAAAAACATTTAATAAAATCAGCACGCCATTACCTACATTTTAAATGTAAGCATTGGTTTGGCTGTTTGGTTATCTGAATTTTTCAACAAAGGAATTTTAATTTTGGACTAATGTTTTGCTCTGGTGTACCTCAATAAAGCAGTTTCCATGCAAATTATCTCAACATTTTGTTTCAAAATACAAAATTACCAATGTTGTATAAATATGGAGAATTTAGGTAGGCTATATACAGTACATTTCAAGGAGTAACCTCTCATCAGTACCATTAAAACCAAAAACATAGGAAGCCAAACATCTAAACATAGCAAAAGAAGCACTCAAATCGAAACAAATCGAAATGGGAAGCCAAATCTGATGGCAGGACAACTACTAAGTGCAATACTTCTTAAGGCCTTTCATATATTCAGTGCTTTAGAATTTTAACAAATGCAGCAAATTTCTGCAAGACTTTGTTTGATAAATTTCATGTCAGACAAGTCTGACAACTGGGCTGGGGAATACCCTCAAGGATGTAATCCACCAGCAGAGGTATCAACCCAATGCTTTCAAAATAAAAAATAAAATGGAAATAAAAGATGGGTCGCTGTCTTTCCAACAATTATTTCAAATCCTTGATTTTTTACCATTGTATAGTACTTTTCCCACACCGATTTCAGCTTTTGAATATTTAACACCTGTTCATTTGTCAATAGTGAAAACCAAAAAAGGAGTTTATTTTCCTTGGAAAGTGAATAAATTACAACTGATTCCCTAATCCTGTTTGTAGAAAACTTCTGAGCACTTTGCATTTCTAATATACATTAAAGAGCATGTCATATCCTGACATAAATAAGCAAAGAGTACAGGCCCCTGTTTCTTAAATCAATAGCTAGTTTAGTGTGCACATTATTCCATTCATTCCTATGACCTAACATATATTCTAATTTAGCCATTGTTTTATGAAAAAGCAGCCTGGACAGAAACATTTTCTACAAAGAAATTATTTTTCTGGCAAATAGATATGAATATATACAAAAGTTTAACATTAGGTGAGAAAATATTTGATGATATACAAGTCGATAAAAAAATCTCCCTGATAAGAGTCCCAATCTCCTGGTTTTTGAAGGCAAATCTCCAGCAAGGACATACTGACATTATCACATGTATGTTGGATTCAATCTACACTTTATCAAAGTTTCAGAATAAACTAAAATGCATGTATCCCTTAACAACATGCAAGATGCGGAACTACTAATTTGGTTTTCATAAATATTAAAAACTTTGCTGGTAGAAATGACTATGTACCAGAGTAATCAGAACTGTCAATTTTATTAATAAACATTATTATAATGCATAAAAATTGAAACATAAAATTATGTACAAATAAGCATTTACCCCCTCCAGCCAGATTGTTCCAGCCTACATCATGCAAAATCGAAGATTCTTTTGCACTTTTGTCACCATCATTAGGAATATATATTACAAAGAATGCATTGTAAAAATTTCTACAGGGGAGATAATTCAGTATGTTTAACCAAGTCTTCTGACCAAATAGTATGGTAAAAACAAGACGTAGAGTTTACTTCAGAAGTTGTACCATGCAGTGATAAAGATTTACAAAAAAATATCTGTAGCTTTTGCTACAGTATATCAATTTTCAGGAAAAATGCATGATTCATAAGTTGATTGGTATTTACAATAGCTGAAATTGTTATCATATTATATTTACTAGGGTAAAAATGCCACGCATGTGACACATGTGTGGGAAATCATGCATGTGATACATGCTTGACACCCGTGTGTCACATATGTGCTTTCCCACACATGTGTCCCATGCGTGGCTACATATAAGTTTCACATGCGTGTCACCCATGTTTCATGAATGTGACACGTGTGATACATGCGTGCCACGCATGTGAAACATGTGTGTCACACCTGTGGCATTTTTCATCTCATTCACATGCCTGTCACACGCATGGCATTTTTGCCAGTGTACCTTTATACAAGAATTTTTTAATGAGCCATGCTCTCAAAGTCTTGTACTATCAAAGTATTGTTCATGAACAAACACATGCTTTTACAAAAGCTTACCAACAGCACTATAGGACCAGTTGGCTATCATCTGATTAGCACAGTTTATAAAATGATTCAGTGAATATTGACTAAGTTTTTTCTTTCCAGTTTCAAATCTGTTGTTGGCAATAAACACTAAAGCTGCATACTGCCTGGAAAACAGAACAAAAGACAACACTTTAAATTAATTATCAAATGCACTCTATGTATTGCTATACTTTATTGAATTAGAAAAAATTAATAACTGAATAAACAAACACATTCTTTCTGACTTCTTGAATAACTGGACACTGATTTAAACAGATCTACATTGTATTTTACATACAGATAAACTGCATGTAAAGATTGTAATATTTGATGACCTTTATGCATAGATATTAAAGATATTATTACTATTTATGAAAAACACAATGTTTAGAACAATGTAGTACTTTACAGTCTTTATTGTCCTAATATTTGTCATATAATGCTTCACAATTTTAAAGTCTTATAACTGGTCGTTAAATTAATGCTTCACATTTTAAAGTCTTATGATTAGTTGATTAAGGCTTCACATTTAATAGTCCTATAACTGGTCGTTTATTAGTCATAATTGGTATATATATTACTGCTTAATATTTAATTTTTGCTGAGCCTTTTACAGCTTGAATAACAGTATGGATTTTTGTCTATTACTGAAGGCCAGATAGTAACCATTAGACAATAAATTATTTGCAATTTAGACTGTGGATGTCTGTCTCATTGCCAATCATATCAAATCTCTTATTTTCATTAAGTTAGCAACTTAATAACTTTTATTTAAAAAAAAACTATACTACAAGATTAATGCATTTTTTTCCTATGCTTACCTAAAATTTGGATGCAATTATCCATCTATTTACATCACCATTTAAGTATGTATTGAGCATTTCAAATTTTAGTTAAGTGCCCAGTTAATATGTCTATGTTGATCACACAGTGTGTGTACAGAAAACAAATTGAATAAGAAATATTATAGAAAACATTTTTATAATTGAAAATTTTTAACTGAAAATGGAAAATTTCTATTACTTGTTACACTTTCTTTGTCCCTCTCAAGTGACAAACTATTGTAACTTTAGTCAAATTAATGTGTTCCATGGCTATTAAATAAAGGACATGGACCACTGTGCATTTTCTCCTCATACATCTGGAACGTGAGAAACCATTTGACTAATTAATTTGTCCAGCAGCCAATATTTCATCAATATGCAGGGCAGGAACAACTTAACAAACAATAAATTATGATTGGAAGTGGGGGGAAAGGGAGCTTAAATGTGGGCTTTAGGGTATGGAATTTTCTAGTCACAGGATGCATAATTTATATTTTTTGGGGTAGGGGAGTGAATTTAGTCTTTGCAAATGGTCACATATTAACCACTAAATACAAGTTGTTGAAAAGGGATTTTAACCGTAAACGGACAGAAAGTCACAAAATGCCTAGGACAGAAAGTCACAGGACAAAAAGTCACAATCTATATTTTTACTCTATTGGATAAAAGGTCACAGGACAAAAAGTCACAGATTATATTTTTTTTATAAAAAAAAAGGTATAGGACAAAAATTTAAAGTCACAAAGATTTGAATTGATTCTTATAATCTTTTTGGGTAAAACAACATTTGGTATTTTATTACTCAGCTTGGAAGCCACAATTTTTATTATTTAAGTGAAAGTTTTGTAAAAACATTTATGAAGCTTGTAGGTACATGAAAGGCAGGAAGTTTTCCTCCTTTTACAACTAAAACAACAAAATGACCAGCACGTCCATATGGGTGATCTGCATCAAGTCAATCAGATTGCAATCTATACATAACTGTATTCTTAATTATTGAAAAAGTTTTTATCCTAAATATAATAAATGAAAAATGTAAAATATAAATAATATATATATGAATAAATAAAATACAATAAACTATAAAAATCTTTGTAAATTTTTATATACCCAGGCATGCACCAAGAAAGTAATCTTTAACCAGATGAAGTTTTTCTAAAATCATAAGGAACAATTGATCACTTTTCATTATATATGCTTTATATGTAATGTTTCCATAGAATGTAGGATATGATAACCCTTGTATTATCAAAATTCTACGTTTGCAGCCCTATTTTTGTATTAAATGTTTGAAACGGTTATAAAATTTTGTAAAAGTCTTGAGAAGCTTGCGATATCTGTATTCCTGCCGCAAAATTTTACACTAAGATGTAGGCTGCCGGATCAATAATGTTAGAAACTTTGGTGCTAACTAGTTGTGAAATGTAAACCACACACGTAGGAGTCAAAGGCACGTCCCTATCAATAAACGGAAAGTTAACTTAAGGAAAAGAAAAATCGTCCCTTATATCATAACTTTTAGTGCATAAACAACCCTATACAATTTTTAAATCCAAATCTAAAAAGGGAGTACGATCATTACTGATATTACATTTATTAAATGTAAAAAGTCTTTAGGATAAATTACTTTTGCAAATTTTTGAAGCTCTGGATTATTTAAAGCTTAAACATCCAATCCAAATAACTAAAAGTATTGTTAAACTTGTCCACTAAATGCCGTTTTGAAGGGTCTTTTTGAATTTTTACCATAAACCGCGATTTATAACAATAAAAAGATAACTTATCTGCAACGAGAGAAGCGCAATTTGTGCTCACTGGTATGCCAACTTTCTTTCGATAGACCGTGTTGCCAAATCGTACATTAATAATTTCAAGGAAAATTCGACCGCTGAAATATGTCAGATGATGTCCAACAAGTATATTTATTGTAAGATTTATCACTTAAAGGAATTATATTAATTGCTGCACATGAAAGAACCAATTGATAAGATATAAGGTTACTTAAATGTGGCTCCAAAATTTATTATATTGGTTTAAGAGTTATTCAGTGCATGGGAATGAAGAAAATACATATTGAAAGACCTCTCAAATAAAAATTGTTTCTATAACTTGTTATATGCAAATTTTAATATTATACTTGCATGCAAAAACTATATTAAGCTAGAATGCAAAAAATCTTTACGCAAATCTCATTATTTTACATCAAGCTACATAAGATTTTTGTCCGATGGATAGTTTAATCTGAAACCCACATTTTGTGAAAAAATGCTGATTTTGTATTCCAGATAGAATCCTTTTAAATGTTTATTTCATCAAACTTTATTATTTAACTATCCTCTAATATAACCCGGCAAGCTTTATCTGCCATTTCCTTATAATAATTTTGCTTGAATAAGCTAGCAATACCTTTTTATACGACCGCAAAAAATTGCGGTCGTATTATGGTATGGCGCTGTTGTCGGCGTCGTCGGTGTCGTCGTCGTTGGTGTCGTCGTCGGCGTTGGCGTCTGTAGACAGGTTGGTTTCCGCGCGATAACTTTTGTTCTAGTTTACTGCAATCCTTTTAATATTTTGGGACATTGATAATTGGTACTATTGATTTTGGGTGATGTAGCCCCACCCGTTTTTTGGGGGAGGGGCCAGAAGCGGATTTTTCCTTATTTGGATGCAAGTTCTCTATTTCTTGTCCAATTTTGATGGGGATTTCTTCATTGTATTCCCCATGAAAAAGTCAACATAATAAGCCACAAGCGTCATGACCTATCTATTACTGTTATTGAGATATAGGGTGTCCTAAAATGGCCACGCCCTAATTTTAGAAACTTTTTTATTTCTCATCCGATTTTGATGGGTTTTTTTGCAAATGATTCCTTATGAAAAATGCTATAAAAGTTATTCCAAGCACTTTTTCGAAAAATTTACCAGTTTTTGTATAAAAGGGATCAAAGGGTTTTAAAAATGTGATTTTGCAAGAGATGAACAATTTTTATTTTTCATCTGATTTTGAGGGTTTTTTTACATTTGATTCCTCTCAATGAGAGCTTTCAGTAGTATGTCAACAGATTTTCTCTATCTTTACCGTTTGCGAGCTAAAAGGAGTCAAAGTAGTGGGGGAAGGGGGAATTCAATTTTGTATAATATGGAAAAATTTTATTTTTAATTCGATTTTGATGGGTTTTTTTTCATTTGATTCCTCTCAATGAGAGCTTTCGGTAGTATGTCAACGGATTTTTTCTATCTCGTATAATTTTCGAGCTAAAATGGGTCAAAGTAGTGGG